>PVJH01037643.1:0-17792 GCA_004026705.1 Nesogale talazaci | reverse complement strand
CCCCCCCCCCCCCCCCAGACACTCTGTTGTGCCACCATGGGTGGTGACTCCAGCACCTGGAATGGGGGGAGAACAATTTATACGCACTCCATGACCATGTGGCGGTGACCCTAGGAAAAACACGTGACCCTTCATGGTTGCTAATCTGCATTTAGAGAACTAAACTTTGAGGGAGAAACACTGCATGCCAACCTTTGCCTTCTTCCCTCTCCTCTCCTCCCTGACCCACACCAAACCCCCAAACAAGTCAGCTGTGTAGACACTGGCTAAATATCCCCATCTTGGCATTCTTTTCTCCCTAGATCCCTGGCCATGGGATATGGGAGACCCTATCCTCTCTTTCTGGGGAGTTGCTGGCCAGCAGGTGGGAAGGATGCCATACAGAAGACACACACAGCGGTTGGGGTGCTATTGGGGACGGGGTGTGCACGAGCAGGTATTCTAGAGAGAAACACTGAAGTCTTCAGGCTGACAAATAATGACACTCCCTGGGCTCCTACGGCTACTTGTTCTGACTTGCCTGCTGTGCTGCCCTGCCCTGCACCGCACTCCCACTACCCCCTGGGTCTTCCAGCTTTCGTCCAGACTGAGCCCTTCCTGGACTCGCCCTGCTCCATCATTGTTAGCTTGCTTGCGTTCAGGAAGGGAACGTTTTAACACAACCTTTTTCTTTTTCCGTAGAGAAGTTCTCAGACACATCACTCAGGATTCAGTCCTCAGGGAAGGTCACGAGCATTAGCCTGCCAGCCGCCCCTGCGTACCACCAGATTGAATTTGAACTGGAGGTCCTCTCCCTGCCTTCAGCTCCAGCATCTCCAGGGGACAATGACCAGCCTGCGCTGAAGGAGCCTTCTGGGAGCTGTCCAGAGAAGCCGGCAGCTAGCCAGAGCATGGTGACCACAGACCACAAAGTAAGGCGTGGTCAGAGGCTTATAGTTGTGAGGGAAGTGCTTATTAGCAGGCCAGAGAAGACAGCTGGCTGCTGGAGGGTGGTGGGTGTGGGTTTCGAATCTCTTAACAGCACAGCTCTCCCCAGCAAGCACACAAAGGAAAAGAGGGATGGAGGGAGTGTTGTTGGGGATCAGCGGATGCTTCAGGCTTGTGGGAGGGGCTGTTACATCGGGGCTGGCTGTCTGCTTGTCTTTTAGAGGAGGCCAGAGAGTGTGATGGATGGCGTACTTCTGTTCTTGTCCTCTGGAACACAAGCAAGCTTAGTGAGAAAAGAACCTTGTCAATGAATGCCTTACCGGTGGCATCACTGAAGCTGACAGCTCTGGGACTGAGCCTGGGTCCTCAGTAAATCAGTGTTTGCCATATGTTGCTGTCGTGGTGGTTGTGTGAGATGTGCTCTGTAACACCAGTCTCCACGTGGAGCCGTCTGGGACACCCAGGTGTAGAGAGTAGATAACGTGCACACCAGAGTAGAAGGAGAGGGTGAGGATGGTAGTCGTCCTGAAGAAATCACAGTTGCAAGTGTCAAGCAGGGCAACACTGAGAGACTATGACTGTGTATCTCCTCAGAGGCCAAGAAAAATTGTTTCACTTAAAGAGCCCAGAGTCCGCCCAGCCTGAGTGCTGTTCTATGCTCCGCGCATTTGGAGATTTGAAGGACAAGGAGGTTTGAGACCTAGTGCCTGCCCTGAAAGGAGTTAATAGCTTTGCCCACACTGCTCCCCCAGATTGCACTGGTTTTCAGTTCCTGTTTTCAGCATTCCAGGGAATAGATGTTGAGGTAACTTACTTGACTTAGAAGTGGTTGGCGATTGCCTAGCGCACTCTGGATATATGGACTTTGAAAGCACTTTGGCATGTAAGCATGAGAACTGTATAGGCGGGAACTTGGTGCGTGACCCACATCTGTGCTCCCAACGTGGAGGCCCTGATGTGAGTCATGGCTTTCCGCCAGTTCTAGGTCTCAGGCTCCTCTCCTGTCCGTCCACACATGTGTTTAAGCAAGGGTTCATGGTCTGCCTGATGGCTGGTAGGGATGATCAAATGTCTAGTTAATTGGCAGAGGCTGCAAATTGGGACCAGTGTAGTAGTGGTGTCTGTGCGGTCTCACCTCATGATGGGTCTTCGCAGGTGTCGATTGACTGCCCATGGTCCATCTACTCAACTGTCATCGCGTTGACCTTTAGCGTGCCATTCCAGACCACCCACACGCTGCTGTCAGCTGGCACTCGGTAAGGAAGCTCACACACCAGCCCTGGTTCTCTCCGGGATGCTTCGTGGCCTGGAGCTTGGCTTTAGTGGCACAGATACAAATCCTGTGAATGCATTTGTTTGGGGAGTTAGCTTTCCTAGCAAGAATTTAGTTTCCTTAAACTACCTCTCATTATGTAGAAAATAGCATATTTTCACCAGTTTTTTGTTTAGAAATATATCATGAGCTACATAATCATACTAGAAATAATTACTACTTGGAGTTTACAGCATTTCATTGACAAAGCTTATTTTAGTTCTTGTTTTTCTTTTTCCTTGGGGGGCAGGTAACTAAAACTTTGAGGGGAAATGGAACTTGGGGTTGAACAATTATTTTCTAAAGCATGTTAGAGCACTCCCAGGCCTCATGCCACGACATGTCGTTTCTAAGTGCACATTACTAAGGAAATGTTTTTATGCCACTGCCCACCTGTTTAGGTCAGCAATAATTTCCTGGTCTCCTCAGACACCTAGTCAGTCCATACTCGGCCTCTCCCACTGTTTCATTGATTTTTTGCCTCTGGTTGGCTTGAGTAGAGATCTAAATAAAGTTACCATCTGACTATTCCCTCCCTTGATCTCACGTCATCCCTACTCCCTGACTCCTTCTTCCTTACCTCTCCCATTTTCCAAGCCACTCACATGCTGCTGAATGTGAGCCACCTGGCCGTTCTAAGGCTGGCTGATCACATCTTTATGGGTTTAATGATTCCTCAGTCCCCTGTACCTCCTGTCAAATAGCAGTTATTTCTAGAGCAGGTGCACTCTGGCACCTACCCACTGAATGCTGGTGCCATCTATAAATACCAGTGGGTAAAACAGACCTGTATTTAAATAGAACCCGAGGGGCTTGGCTGACTTTAAAAAACTTCTTTACATGTAATAGAAATTCAAATGTGAATTCAATTTCTCACTGAGTAGTTCTTTCTTTTTTTTTTTTCTCATAGCAAAAAGAGCCCAAGTAGGTATTTCTATGAGCTGTCCTAGCACTGTCTCTTTTCTGCGTGACTTATTGGGTCTGTCAGTGTGTTTATAAAGATCTGCCATCCTGCACTAATGCCTGGCCAGAAGCATGATGCTATTTGGTCCATTTCCCCACAACAGTAGCTTAAAGAGATTTGGTCTAACACACACGGCATCAAGAGCGGAAAATCAGGCTGAGCCCTGGTGGCATAAGTGGTTGAGTGAGGAACTGCAGCCCGCAGGCTTGGCAGTTCAAATCCAGTGGCAGCTCTTAGGACCGACACTGGGTAGCGCCCACGACCACCAGAGGCAGTGATGCCCACACACACACACACACACACACACACACACACACACACACACACACAAAGCGGAAAATAAAACTAACAACTCATTTTCATTCTGCTGTTACTTTTAGTTTCCTTTCACAAAGGATCCTCTCAACAAAGCCAAAATACATTTATTAAGCTGCTTAAATATAAAAACTGCCCTTTAAATTTTTTTCTGTCTTAGGAAATACGTTCAGATTTGTGTCCAGAATCTGTCGGAACTTGACTTCCGGCTCTCAGATAGTACTCTTACAGACACCGGTGGTGGTGGTGGTGGTGGTGGTGGCGGCGACCTGCACCTCGTGCCGCTGAACACGCAGTCTCAGCAGGTAAGCGCTGTCTCCGTGGGTGGTGCAGGGCCCCGCGCCCGCCGAGGGTGCCTTTCTCGTGGGCGTTCTTGTTTCTGTGGGTGTCCACTGACGGCTGACTCTGGTTACAGCACTTTCACAGCCGGCAGTCGGTGTTTTTTGTCTGGGAGCTGAAGTGGACCAGGGAGCCGCCCCCAGCCCTGCACTGCTGCTTCTCTGTTGGATTCTCCCCAGCTTCCGAAGAGCGCCTCTCTGTCTCCTTACAGCCATACACTTACGAATTCCAAGTGGAGAATTTTTTTGTATGTATTTTAGTATTTTGAGGGTGTGGTGGGGGCTGTGGAAGGGTCCTGACAATAAAAGGCCGGGTTGTAGGCGTTTGTAGTCTGACAAATTAAATCAAGAAAAGCTTTCAATATAATGACACAGGAGATGGAGACAGCTAGCGCGTACTTGGGGCAGTTAAATCAATGACTGCGTTTTAGAAGCCCAGGCCTTGCACAGTGGTGCGCTTGCTCTGTGTAGACTCTTACTGGCTCTTCTAGGATTGGTGCTTATATGAAGCTCAAGAGATTCTGTTTTCTTTCCTTCCTTTGATAGTTCATTGTGATTTATAGCTGCTACTCAAGAGGCATTATTTTATAAAGCATGTCTCGTGCAGTGCAACAAATGCAACACTCTAAGTGTTACAGTAATTTGCTTCTTTTTGTTTTGTTTTTGGGGGCATCACTGCCCTCTGGTGGTGGGAGTTGGAGGCCCAGCCTTGCTGCTGGATTTGAACCTCCAACCCAGTGGGCCGCAGTCCTCTGCATAACCACTACGCCCCCGGGGCTCAGCCCCAATTTGCTTCTTTAATAGCCTTCTACTTGACATGCCTCTTGGTAGAAGCCAATTTAGATGCGGAGCTGAAACTCGGTGAGTACACACAGTGTATCTGTTGTTCCTTTAGTGAGATGCTTGATTGGATTTCTGTTACACAAATCCGTATGTGAATGTGCAGCATCGTGGAAATGCCCTTTTCTTTATTATGCAAATAAATGGTCAGACAGCCCTTCTTTGAGAAAGTATATGTGTTTCTAGTTCTTGATATTAGCTGCAGCTTTGCCTTCTAAATTCGACAGACTATATGCTTGGGCCCTTATGGTTTATTTAGCTCTCATGAGCACCCCCAGAGGTCAAAGCAGCAGAATTTTCCCTTCTGCACTGCCGACAGAAACCTTTTTGTCATGCTGACAGAGATTGGGCAAGAAGACATCTGTGTGGTAAAGAGTCTGCAGTCTGGTTTGCGTTCTGCGAATGGTTGTTAACTAGCTCTTTTTTTTTTTTTTTTTTGGCTAAGTGGCTCTTAACGGTGTTCCTTCTTTGTTTCCTCTCTGGAAAGTAAGAGGACAGAAAGAACTTTCATGTAGAACTGTGTACCCAGAAAGTAATATTTGATGGACGGCACATTCTTTGTCCAACATCGCTATATCTAGAGTTGTGCGATGATCACAATAACTACTATATTTTAGAACCCTCCCTGCATTCAAGAAGGAAAACTTGTACCCATGGCAGGTACTGCCCAGTGCCTTTCCCCTCGGCCTGGGGCGTACACCGACCGGCAGGGAAGTCTCTCGGTGGACATTCCACAGAAGTGGAATCAGATCACACGAGACGTTTGTAACCGACTTCTTTAAGTTAGCATAATGTCTTTAAGGCCCACCCATGTTCTAGCATAGGTCAGTACTCATTTCTTGGTTAAATAGTACTTCATTGTTTAGATCCACCACATTTTGTTTACCTACTCATCCACTGCTAAAGATCTGGGTTGTTTTCATTTGGGGGTTGTTAGGACCAGTGCTGATAGGAGCACTTGCATTCAGGTTTGGTGAGGGCACATGCCTCAAGTCCTCTTGGCTAAGTAACTAGGGGTGTGAGTGTCTGGTCATTTGGAACTCGTATGGTGAGCATCTTCGGGAGCTGCCAGACCATTTCCAGAACAACCCTGCTGTTTCCCTCCACAGCCTCACGAACGCTCACCTGTGTCTTGGGTTACAGTCATTCTGACCAGTGGGAAAGGATTCGTTTGTGGCCTCTGTGCGTCAGAATCCACTTGGTGGCAGCATGTTTAATAGTGTTAAGAAGCCTGTGTCGCTGGGGGTTAGTTAGCACTCAGCTTGTAATGGAAGGGCTGGCAGTGTGAGCTCCCTCCCTGGGAGAAAGACCAAGCAAGGGGTTGCGACCCCCAGGTTGAGAACTGCTAATCTAGAGACTAAGCAAGGAGGGGTTTCTCTTGGTTCCTGTCCACATTGGCCTCTGTCCCTAAGACTGAACACCTGCCCTTTGTGCTTCTCTCTCTCTCTCTCTCTCTCTCTCTCCCCCTTGCCCAGACGTTGTATACTGTGAAAGCTGAAATATCCCCTCCTTTGGGAATGGAGTACTGTAAAACGGGCTCGCTCTGCTCCCTGGAGGTGTCCATCACTCGTCTCTCGGACCTCCTGGAGGTGGACAAGGATGAAGCACTGACAGAATCCGAAGAGTATTTTACAACGAAACTTCTGTATGAAGGTAGGTTTGGAGCCCCTTCTGTTGTGACATGTCAGCGCTTTGTTCCTTGCCCCCAAAGAGAGCGTTCTACAATGAGTCGTCTGTTTCGTGGGTTCATGATGTGGTCCTAGGTTGACAGGACCTTCGCACTCCCATATTGTGGGTTTACTCTTCTAGCATGCGTCCCTTGGTGCGATGAGGACAGTGTGCTCAGCGCTACCCACTCCTTCCTGCCCTTGCCTTGTAATGGAGATTCTCTGTGATCATGTCGCCTGCCGTTTCTCCTTTACCCTCCAGTCCACTTTCTCTCACTCCCCCACGTCCTCCACACACACAAGCGCTGCCTCCCTTCTAGAGCTCCCTCTGGACAGCCCAGTGCAGACCCTCACTAAGACCTCAGGTTCCTTTAGGACTACTGCCTTGATTCCAGCTCATAGGGACTCTGACACTATATAGTCTTTTGGGGGCGGGGGAGGGGCATCACTGCCCTCTGGTGGTCGTGCGTGCTACCCAGTGCCGCTTCTGAGAGGCGCCGCTGCATTTGAACCTCCAAGCCCACGGGCTGCAGTCCTGCACTCAACCACTTACACCACCAGGGCTCAGCCCCTGACACTATACATTCTTTTGGGGGTGGGCGGCATCACTGCTCTCTGGTGGTGGGAGTAGGAGGCCTAGCCCCACTGCTGGAATTGAACCTCCGTCCCAGTGGGCCTCAGTCCCGCGCACAACCACTACGCCACCGGGGCTCAGCCGGACACTATACATTCTTATTGGAACAGATAGTCTCATTTTTCTTCCACAGGGTGGCTGATAGGTCTGAACCACTGAACTTGTAATTAGCAGCCCAGTGTCAAACCCACAGTGCCACCCGGCCTTCTTTTTATTCCCGTTACAATAACAATCATAACCTAATTGCACAATATTGTTCATGAAAAATAACTTTTCTGAAACAAAATAATGCAGTGACCCTGTTTTGCATTTTTATAAATCTTTTTAATAACAATCATAACCTAATTGCACAATATTGTTCATGAAAAATAACTTTTCTGAAACAAAATAATGCAGTGACCCTGTTTTGCATTTTTATAAGTCTTTTTCATGTCTGGTTTACAGGAGAGGTAATTGAATACTCACGGTTCTGCATAGATCCATTATTCTGTTTGAAGTACATGAAGAAAATCTATCCTTGTGCAGTCAAGTGGTTGGAAACAAGAGCGTATTTCAATAGCTTCTTTAGATGATTGAAGACTTTCTGTATGCTTCCCCACCACTTGACAAGTGGTAGTTGTGTGCTTTTTAACAGTCAGCCATAGATTTGGCGTCTGAGTGCTCCCAGTGACCTTTTCATCCTGATAGATGAAATCCTTGGGTCTCCCTGGCATTTCTGTGGGTGTTTTGCCCCGATGTCATGTGTAACACCACAAACTAGTCATGTGGACAACATAGGGTCCTGAGTTAGGCAGCTTTCACATGGAGGGGCCCTCATTGTGCACTGTCAGGAATTCCCTTTCACGAGTCTAGCCATTGAACGCCCCAGGAAGGTCTTTGCAAGGCTCACAGATGAATGCCAGTTTCCAAAGTGCTAATCTTAAAGTCTCAAGCTGTATCATTGGCAACAAATACTGCTGGTTGGTTTCTTTGAAGTGGAATAGGCATACCCCATTCATGTTTGCCAGATAGGCCCACCTGCATGACTGCGTCCCTGAGTCTTGTCTGTCGTTCTTTCAAGTCAAAGTGATATCCCATGAAAGCAGCAGTTCGTTCTGTTCAAGCAAGAGTTGTATAAATGTCTGTTCTGGTCACTCTCAGACTTCAGTCTGCAGCAAAACACTGTGCATGCTTCCTGTGCTTGGTGGGGGAGTGCTCCATGCACTCTAGAGCACTCACCCATGGAGCACCTGCCATTCAGCAGCAAAACCAAATGAGCCACCAGGGCATGGAACTGCTCGCATGGCCCAGAGGGCGTTATGCTCTCTGAAACAAGCTCACCTCATAAGATTGCAAAACGTCTGACTGCACCCTTCCATTCCTGTACCTTCTTCAAACGACCAAGGTCTGGGGACAGAGAATAGATGATTGCTTAACAGGCTTAGGAAGTGGTGACCAGGGAGGGGGTTCTCAGAGGGGTAGCTAGAGAAAGAGCTGCCGTCTGTGGTGGCAACAGTCTGTAGCTTTGGTGGTTACATGAGCTTGCAGCATGAAGATGTTCATAGAATTGCACACAAAATCATTCCCTAAAGGAAGCATGGATTGTGCCTGCATGCAGTGAGCTGTGGCCCTGGTAATTGGGGAGCCGTGCTGATGGCCTGCAGGTGTGAAAGGTGGCACCAGTGGGACTGAGTGTAGGGCAGCCAGAACCCTGCCTTGCTCATGATGCATCTTGTAATCTGTCATCAGAATGGGAATTAAAAAGCAGGTGTGTGCTTTGTGTTTAAAGTCACTCGTTTTGACTGCATCGTGGAGGATGTTCGAGGGGCACTGGCAGCGGTGTGTGTAGGAAGCGGTGGTGGTTTCTATTGCTGCTGGTGCTAGCCATCATCTCACTCAGGGCAGCTCTGGGGGAGAAGCAGGGTGACTGGGCCCCGAAAGGCCCTGCTTCTGAACTGCTGCCTGAGCCTACCTCCCCACACGTGCAGGACCTCCACGACCTCTGTCTGCTGTTCATGGAGTTCCCAGACTTGCATAATGACTATTGGGGGTTCTAATAGTTAATGTTAATTAAAAACTCTGGTATGTATTCAGAATCTTGGATGGCCCAGTAGTTGTATTAAGTTCTTTATGAATGTCTTTTCATCTTTAAAAGGCAGCCTTACACAGAGGTTGTGTTCTTAGCCCTCTACAGAGCTGACGTGGGCGACCCTGAGAGAGCTGGCCTTGTGGCAGCCAGGATCCCAACTCCTTTGTCTTCCAGTCTTCCCCACATCTGGGCGCCGCTGGACGGACACTCTTCTGCTGCCCAAGTAGTTAGCCTGTTTATTCAACCACCAATACAACCAGACTTGTAAAGCATCATACATGTTTTTCAGAGAGATTTTTATATCAAAATTTAATTATTTAGTAGAAGCTTTCACACACACACACACACGCACACACACACGTGTCCTTGCATGGTTCACTCTAGATTAGAACTCATTGACCAGTTGCTGAAGTAAAGGTCTATCCTAGCTATTCAACTGTTGCTGTCGGATGCCCCTACATGGGTGATCTCCGGAGGCTCAGGAGACCCCACAGGAGAGAGCAGAACTTCCCCTTGGGGTGTTCTTGACCCCAGTCCTCATGGAAGCAGATTGCCCGGTTGTTCTCCCACGGACCCCTGCACGGCTTCAAAGCACCAGCCTTTCTGTGAGCAGCTGAGACTTGAGCGCTGCGCCTTGAGGGCTCTCGCTGATAGTCCCAGAGTTACAGAGGTTTGACCGGAAGGTGTGATGGGCTCTCCTGTCACGGATCTCCCACTGCTGGGTGTGAGAATGGCCATTTGGGGTTCCTACTTCAGTCTGAACATCAAGTAACCCACTTGGGCCCTCATCAAAGCTCCCTCCTGTGTTTCAGTTGTGGACAACAGCAGCAACTGGGCTGTGTGTGGGAAGAGCTCCGGCCTTCTCTCCATGCCCGTGGCCGCGCGGGCCACCCACCGCGTCCACATGGAAGTGATGCCCCTCTTTGCAGGCCACCTGCCCTTTCCCGACGTCAGGCTGTTTAAATACCTCCCCCACCACTCGGCCCACTCCTCGCAACTGGATGCTGGTAAGAATCGAGTTCGCGAATCGAGTCCGTAACCAACTTGAGTGAGCAAGAGCTCTGCCCTGGGAGATGGCAGGCCGACCGGGAGAGAGTGGGCTTGAGAACCAGCAGCTCATCTTCCGTGCCAATACCTCAAGTGGTACTGGTCATGGGCACCCCTCTCTGTGTCCAACACCTCACTGTCCAGGGGATGGACGGGATGACGAGGTGGGGCCAGGCTCGCCTTAGGGCAGCGTGCAGGAGCAGACAACATTGATGTGACCGGGTACACTGTCGCTCCCTGTGCCTTGCAGATAGCTGGATAGAGAATGACAGCCTCTCTGTGGACAAACACGTGGATGACGCAGTCGACAGCAGCAGCATCAAGAGCCGGGGCAGCATGCACTCAAACTCCAGCACCGAGCACAGAGGCCTGCCCATGCCTCGGCTCCAGGCCTTCCCGCCGGGCCAGGTCTTCAACTCCAGCATCGGCATGCAGGTCTTTGTCATCCCCAGCAAGGAAGACCACGTCCTGGAGGTCAGTGTCACATGACCATGTCGAGGGTCACGGAGTGGATGTCCAGATGGAGCTGAGCGCACTTTAAAGGACCAGGACTTGACTGTTCTTCATTGTTCCATTCTGCTCCAACTGGACTCGGCAACTCCGCGTGGCCATGGAAGCCTCAGAGGGTCTCAGCAGGTGGTGCCGGCCAGTTGAGTTGCCCTTGTTCTTGTCATGTTGTGTATGATAGGAAGTTACTTATTTTCTCACCCCCCAGCCCTGTGATGGCCTCCTTCAGGCCCTCCTGGCATCTGCCTTCCCACATGAACCACTCCGCTGCTCGTGGTTGGCTCCCCAACCCCCTGGAGGTCACCCTGCCTTTCAGTTGGACATCCAACAGGCCTGACAGGCCAGTCAGGGAGACACGTGTGCCTTCTGGTCACACGCTCATCCGGGGTCAATTCGTGAACCCTGGGCCCCAAAGTACCAGTTGTGGTTTCTCAGAACCCCCTTTCAGGGCCTGGGGGTGGGAGTCGGGCTGGGTGGGAACGAACCCTCTGTGCCTTGGGACGTCAGAATGGGGGACCCGGAGGGTCTCTGGAGCCATTTTAAAGGTACTTTACACCGGGGAGACCAGGGCATAAGGAACAACTCGGCATTGAATTAGTTTAGGAATACATGTCTCTGGAACCATGTTTTCTCCCCTTACTGTTAATTGACTACCATATGCACTGGGGATTAAATATATATTTATTTAGTTATCATTATGTATATGGGGGTTAATATGTTGTGTTGCTTTTCTCTCACCTCTAAACGTAGTCTTTACATGTCAGTGTAACTGTGTAATCATTTCTTTTGCACCTTGAGTCTCAGAAATCGCCATGTTTAATTGACAATGAAGATTAGGTTGGGGTCTCCCTGTGTCCTTCTGGTCGGTGGTGGGAAGGACTGAGACCCTGGGATCCCCTTCCACTAGTCCAGTGAACTGCGGTCACAGCATACCACCAGATCAGTTTCCTTTGGGTTGTAAATTTAATTGTACATACGGTTGATTTATTATTTTTAAAAGTACAAACTAACTGATAAAATGTTTATGTATAAGTTGCACCAAAAATCAAGGACAGAATCAGTGTGTTTGTTTTTATTCGTGTGAAAAGTCACAGCTTGTAAATAACTGTTGTATGTTTTAAGCCTTTTCCAGCCCCCCAAAGCGATGTATTTTTGTACATAGGAAATAGAATTCTCCTATTTCATTGGCACAGTTGGTTGGAATTCAACTTCAAAAAATTCATGCAGTCCAGTGCGTGGGGGGACCCCCTGCCTCCCTCCACTGTGGATGGCTCACGCGCTTGGAACAGAGCCAACCTGAAAGGAGCCGGAGCTGCTGAGACCGACCGGGCTGAGGCTTAGGGATGGACGGCTCAGAACAAGGACCTGACCGGCCCCTCACCGGTCTTTATCCTCCGTCTCAGAGTCTGCTAACTCTTTCAGCAAATAAAAGCCGTGGTTTGACTTTTTTTTTCCCCCTTTTCCTCGGCCCATGTCGTACTTCTTTGTATAGATGGAGAAGTATGTATGTAAAGCAGATCACTTATGGGTATCTTTAAGTAAACCTCTCTCTGAAATTTGTCTTCCTTATGTGGTGTTTTAAACTAATAAACTCAGTCAACTCGTTAGGCAAGTTAGAACCTCAACATCGACTGGTAGTTTAGGATTCCTAAAATAAGATTTTTGTAACCAAAATTGAAAATCACTCTGCAAATCTGCCAAGTCCTGAAGGAATGGTTGAAATTACTTTTCTCTGTCAGAAAAGCCTCCCGTCCACATTGTCGGCCGCCGAGCTCAGAGAACAGCGCCCTCATCAGGGAACAGTAGCGGGCCTTCCCCTCCATTTCCAGAGCACGGAGCACGGAGCAGGGCGTGTGGTGTGTGCTTCACCTGTGTGTGCCCCTTCTCCCTGGGTTCCCTTCTGTCCTGACAGATACACCTCGGTGGGAAGACAGGGCAGCAACCCAATGGCTTTGCTTTCTGACCGTGTGAGAACTGAATAGAATCAGATATACTGTAGGTTTGCTTTTCTCCCCTAATCGCCCAAAAGACCTTTTGGAATTGAAGTTTCTAAGATACACAAGTGGTGGGTCTATCTTTTTTTTTTTTTAAATAAATTCATCATATGTCTAAAATGGACTCTTTTTTTTTTTTTTGCATCTTAAAATGAGGTCCAGGTGTTTGAAACCAGCTGGTTGTGTTGAGAAGGCTGTAGTTACTGTGAAGTAATTGTGAAGCCCGATTCTGAATGTGTTTCTGAAAAGCAAAGAATGTGCAGCCAGTTTGCAAATGGCTGTGAAACATAGGAAATAGTATTTAGTAAATACTACTAAATGATAAAGAAAATGAGTTGTAATTTTTGTGAATTTCATGGGATGGCCTGTGATTGGAAAAGTTATAACTCTTATGCTTCTAATGTTGAAATTGCAGTATTTAATCTGAAAAAGGAGTTCTACCTACAGTCCCATGGCATGGCCTGCCTAGCCTAGGACGGGTCAGGTCCCTGTGTTGTAGGGGTCTTTGTCCATCCATAAGTGTGGCAGGTTCCATGAAGAGTTTAACAATGCTCATATGGCTTCTATGCAGTTTTCACTTAGTGGTCCCGCTAAGATGGAGTTACCAGGTGGAATTAAAGAAGCACTTCAGGTGTGTATGTAAAACGAACAATGGTACTACTTTGTATAAAGAAACAGACTGTGCTGGTGTAAATGTTGTATTTCAACTGTGATTTTTAAAATAAACCCTGGTTTAAAGTTTTTATTTTTCATGAAAATGCCCTTTCTCTGAATTTATCTATCATATAAGCCAGGCTCTGGGAGCCAAAAGCACCATGCGTACAATGTGCTGGGATTCTGTGACTGGAAAAGGTGACAAGTTGGTGACTTTGACACTGCAGGTATTAATTCCATTTTCATGGTTTACGATGAAAATCTTTTTCACTGTTTTGAGAATGAGGATGGCAACAAATGTACAAATGTGCTTGACACAATGTATGTGTGTATGGTGATAAGAGTTGTACGAGCCTCCAGTAAAATGATTTTTAAAAAAAAAATCATTTTCACATTACTCTGTATTATACTGTTAGATGAAAACCATTGTATCAAAACAGTTTAAATTGTAAGCATTAAACTTCTGAAAATACACATTTTAAGAAGAAACATTACTGTTTGAACTTCATTCTTCTGCTGTGGGGTTTGAAAACTGAAGGTAGAAAGTTAGAGAGCTTTCTTATTTTCATCCCCCAATCCTTGTTCCTGACTTTCTGGCAGAGTTTGATTTGCCCTTTGGGCCACATGAAGAATCGCTGTCATACATGATTCTAGCAGCTCACACAAGGACAGAGACACCGTAGTTTTCAGAGCTGCCTGTTTGAGAGACTGAATTTGCCAACTGACATTCCTGCCGATGGAGCCGGGCCACTTGGAATGGCATTCAGTGGCTTCCGGGCTTGCCTCCAGTGCTTTTGGTTTCGTGAGGTACCCTTTTCATTACCATGTGAGCCCTGGGGGAGCGGTGGTTAAAAGAAGGATGCCACTCCCCTGCCCAGTGGTTCCAACCCATCAGCTGCGGTATGGGTGAGAGAGGTGGCATTCTGCCTTGTGAGAGCTTTCCCCTTGGAAAGCCTGTGAGGCAGCCTCACTCTGCATCAGAGGGCCGTCCACGCCTTGGGACCAGCTTGGAGCAAGAGGTTTGGGTTGGGCTTTGTTGCGGTTAGTTGCAGAGTCCAGTGTGAGTCAGATTAGAACGTGGCTCTAAACGTTTTGTGGCTGATCTTTTGGAAATGAGTGCCAGATGTTTCTCCTGAAGTGTCTCTGGAGATAAAGGACTTTCTTATACCTGTAATTTTCTCCTGTTCCTGACTCTCCACCTTCCACCTTTTCAGTTAACAGCACGAGTGACTGCCTTCACTAGGTACAGTGGAGTTGATTTCAACTCATAGGTTGCGAAAAGGGAAGGAAAAAAAAATTCAAGACTCAAATTGCATAATTGGAGGACTCTGGGCAAAATAATTGAATAAGTTCCCCCCTTTCATTGGGTCCATTCTGACTCCTAGTGACCCTGACGTCAGATTATACTGCTCCTTTGAGTCTCCGAGACTTTAAACCTTTGCAGGAGTAGACAGGCCCATCTCTCATCTGTGGAAGCAGGTTGTGGGTTTGAACCACAGACATTGGGGTTAGCAACTCAATGGGTAACCCACTACATCACCAGAGCTCCCTACGAAATAATGTAGGAAACACCAAAAGAATGTACAGGAATACACAGAGACACTGTACCAAAAAGAACTGGTCAACATTCACCCATTTTAAGAGGTAGCATAGGATTGAGAACCAATGGTATTGGTAGGAGTCCACCCTGTACCAAAGGTACAGAAAACCACGGTTTCAGGGATTGGCAATACCAATTGAAATATTTCAAAAAATTCATGCAGCACTGGAAGCACTAGTGTGCTAAGGGGTTTGGAAGACACCCACCTGGGCCAGCTGGTGAAGAAATCCCTATTTGTATCCATTTTACAGAAAGGTGACCCAGCAGAACCCAGAAATTAGAACAACATTCATATCACAAGTAAAATTTTGCTGATGATAGCTGAAAATAGTTTTTGTAGTATGTTAATACTACAGTAGTATGTCATAAGGATTTACCAGACATTCACGCTTGGCCCAGAAAAATACAGGGTAATAGCAAGTGACCATGACTGAAAACAGAAAGCCTCAGAACATTTATTAATTATAGAAAGCCATACAACTGTGTAGATCTTAGCAAATTATGGACAACATGGGAAACAGTGGGAATTCCAGATCACTTAGTTGTGCACATGCAGAACCTGAATACGGATCCAGGGCAATCTCTTGATTAAATCAGGGAAGGTATATCCAGGTGGTATCCTTTCCCCACTCTTGGTCTGTGTGCTGAGCCTAGAAGGAGACTATATGAAGAACAATAGGAATCGGAATTGGAGGAAGGTCCATCAACCACCTGAGAAATACAGGTGACACATCTCGGCCCTGCTGAAAGTGAGGACTGGAAGTACTTAGTGGTGAAGGTCGAAGACTAAAGCCTTCAATATGGATTACATCTGAGGATTAAACAAAAGTCCTCACAACTGGACGAAGAGCATCATGATAAATGGAGCAAAGATAGAAGATGTCAAAGGTTTCATTTGACCAGGATCCAGAAGCAAGCAACCCTGAAAGCAGCAGACAAGTTAGCAAATGGTGTACTGCAGTGGCCCACTTTGCCGCCAGTGCCCTATTTAAATGCAAGCAAGGGTGGATGTCACTCGGGAACCCGGCGCACCTGGTCCCAACCTAAATTGCTTTCAATCCCCTAATATGCACACCAAGGCTGGGCAATGAATACAGAAGGTACCCTTGAATTATTGGATACTCGCGTCACAGCCTGCCAGCAAAAACACATTTATCTATTGAGGATGGCAAGACGTTGTCTCCTGGACTTTGAACATAACATTGGGAAGGATACCGCCCCAGAGACGGGCATCAAGCACGGTAAAGAATCTCCTTTAAAAAGGAGGAAGCCCTGACACGACACCGACGAGTTGGGCAGCCAGGTTAGCAGTTGGACACCCCTGGCCGTTCTGGAAGAGAAAGACAGTTTTGCTGCTCCTGAAAGTCGGGGGGGGGGGCGGTGGTGGGGGTGAGGGTGTCTTGTACTTTAATGTACTTTAATGCAGCACCGAGCAGCGTTCCCATCTGTTGTCGTTAAGGTCTACGGGTTCAAAACTGGCGGCGGCATCTTCACGGCTTGTTGGGGAGCAGATCGCCTCTTGTCTGTCGTGGAGGCGCGGAGTGGATCCTATTAGCGACCTGATGACAGGTCGGGGTAGAACCTCCCCGCTCCCAAGGGCGCAGCAGCCGCTTTTTGAACCGGAATCGCTAAGTGAGCAGATAGCACCTTCATACCTCCGTCATTCTCCCTGGGAGGGCAGGGGCTTTGAACCTCTGCGATCCCCGGGTTAGCAGCCCGACGCCCTACGGACTGAAGAGTAGGCGTGCGCGCGGTTGGAGGAGGAGGCTCTTGCCGTCTCCGCCGTAACCCCACAGGCGGGACGTGTACACACCGTCTAGACGCGGGGGGATAGCGGGCTTCCTAGCCTCGGGAAGCGCTGGGCAGGCCCTGGGGCTCTGGCATTGGCGGGAGCTCCAGCTGGGGCTGAACGAGGCTAGAAGAGACGCCTTGGGTGGGCGGGTGGGTGGAGTCTCCCTGGGTGGGCGGGGCCTCGGGCTCAGGCTCCGCCTGCGGGCAGCTTGGAGAGGCGGAGCTCCCACCGGGGGCCTTGCTTCCCAGCCGAATGGGAGGGGGCCTGGCGGCGGGGCCCGCCCTGAGCGGCTGCGTGCGGTCCTCCGGCCGCCGGGGGGCGCTGTCGCGCGGCTGCCTGAGTCGCGGCACTGCCTCCCGGAAGTGGGTGCACGGGGGAGTTGGAGGAAACACACGTGCAGCGCCGCAATGAAGTTCGCTTACCGGGTAAGCGCGCCGGGGACGCGGGCCGAGACATTTGGGGGGGGGGGGGTGCGCATTTGGGTTTATATCTCCCCCTCCGGGGCCGCCGGTCACCAAACGGGGCAGCAAAGCGCACAGTCCGGGTTGTGCAGGCTGACCCGAGCGCGGCGGGGGTGGAGTCCAGACCGCCCCTCCCTGTTTTCTTTGGGTGGTCGCGAGTGAGGAAGGGGGATCTTGGGGTGCTCTAAGTGAAGCTGCGCCTGCCGGGAGAGGGTGGGGTAAAGACGCCCCAGTCCGTGCGGAGCAGCAACTGGAGCGAGGGAGGGGGCCGGCCGGGAGCGGGCACCGGAGGCGAAGCGCAAGCACCGCTACCTGCTGGCGTCCGCCTGCATGTGGGGTCCGGTCCCCGTGGGGCGGCTCGTGGACGCAGGGAGAACGCGACCCGACCGGATTGAGCAGGGGAACCCAAGAGGAGCGAGAAGGGTGCCGACAGGCAAGGACGGAGGAGAGGGGCGACGGAGCCCACCCTTCAGGCCCTCATCCCTGCCTCTGACACCCTGGTCCGCGCCCACCCCGGTCACAGCCGGATTTGCGCGGGCGCCGGCCTCGCCGGCCTTCACACTTAACCTTGCCGCGGGAGGTCCCGGGGACCGAGCCCCGGGCCGGCCTTCAGCTCTGCAGGGGCTTGGCTGCCCAGCCCCAGATTGTGCTCCTCCTGTCTGGACCCGAGCC
>PVJH01037642.1:0-17772 GCA_004026705.1 Nesogale talazaci | reverse complement strand
CTGGAAAAGGCTCAGTAGAGACAACCAACTAGGCCTGACCACCCCTCCCTAAATCCCCAGTCCAGACTTAAGTCCCAGGGTCCTATGTGGTGAGGGGCTCTGGGGGAGGGGTCTGAAGGCAAGCACTCCAGAACCCAAGGAATCCAACCTAATGGACTAAGTCATCCCTACCACTGTCTCCTGGTCAGAGCCAGAGCCCCATGAGCCCGATGATGGCTGGGGGACCCTGGCAGTGCATCTGGGGTGGGGGGGGAGCCCTCAAGGAGAGATAGTGATGAAACAGCTTGAGCACCATTTTTATCCTCTTATCACCCAGTTCCTTCCCACATCTCCCAGACCTGCCCTGGCCCCTCACCCTCTTCTCTCTCACGGATCCTGCCTCTCCACCAGCTTTCTGCCTCATCCATCCTGCCCTCATTTCCTCTCGACCCATTGAAGGACAAGGGCTGCTGTGGTCTGGGACCGTGATGACCTGGGGAAGGGGGTGTGGGGCTGCCAGGGGGGCTCACAGTGGTGACCTGGGGTGCACTGGCCTGCCCTGGACCACCCTGTGTTGCCTTTGTTCTTTCGGGGTCCGTAGCTGTTCCCGTGGGTGGTATGAGTTGTGGATACATCTTGGCCTCCCTGTAAGGGGCACTGCCTCGATTTTTCAGCATCTGATACAAGGGATCTCATGAAACAATGGGAACACATGCTTCTTCCTGCAGTGTCACCACTTGCTGAACTACCTAGGGCCTGCCTCTGGAATGTGGGTGCCTGGTGACCAGGGTGACAAGTCCTATGTCCTTCACCCCCAAAGAAGGGAGATCACACCATGGGTCTCTTGTCCTACGTCCTCAGCATCCTCAACATCCTCTCGAGGCTACTGCCCACTCTCAGCTCCCTCCATGATCTGTCCTAACTCTCCATAGTGACATTGACACATCCCACCACCTCCCCTACCACCCACTAAGTTTGGGAAGACCTTGGTGGCCTCAGCTTTGAGCAGGCAGAGCTGCCTTCCTCCTCGGTGCTTCCCTCTAGCTCAGTTTTTCCCTCTGAACAAGTTGTTGAGCCATGTAGCGTCCTCATTCTAAAGACACAGCGGGGATCATTCGAGCATCCACTTCAGGTGTATGAGAGAGAACACCTGTCCACCTGTGGGCTATTGTTACATGGAACTTCTGCACAAGTCAGAGATGGGAACACTTCAAACCAGGGAGAGAAGTGCACGTCAACACAGGGCCATTCTTCTGGGGCTGTGACCATGCAAAAGTCATCTCTTTTCTTGTCCCCTTTCCCTGCCTGCACCAGGAGGCATTGTAATATCGGATATGGATATTCTGGTGATTTTATGTCAATTCGAACATGTGTGAAAATGTAAGGAAGGAATCTAACCAATCCCTCAGGTCACAGCCTAATGATGTCTCCTTGGGATGATGGCCTTTTTATAACTGAGACACTGGGAACTTGTCTCTCTCGGCTCCCTTCACCCTCCCTGCCTGCTGAGAGTCTGTGCCTGCCTCCAGGGGCAGCCCCATATGGGCCACTGGCCCTGGGAGCCAACCCTGCCATGTTCCCACCCCCCTTGGATACACACATACTGCATCCACAGGCCCGTTACCTCGCTGCTCTCTGCTTCTTTAACCTTTCTGCATCATTAACCAACAGTTTGGTGAGTCTGAAGAGACCTTGGGCTAGCATTGGGCCCATGGCCTTAATTTGAACCAGACTAGGACACTTTCACATAAAGTTAACTCTTCTGGAGTTCTTTCGTGTGTATACACACACACACACACACACACGTGTATCACCGTTTTTGTTTCTCTAGACAAGCAAACCTAACACAATTTGGTACCATGGAAGTGTGGGGTTCTAGAGAAAGAAATCATAAAGATGGAGACTGGAGACTTGTCTGAGCTCTGTCTCCAGGCAATGGAGTGGCCTTGGCTTTTCCTTCTGCTAGGGATAGTCAGAGGAGGTCAGAGATGGCCACGCAGTTTCCCAGGCAAGGGCATGGGGAGTGAAACTTGGGATTCTTAGAAGTTTTCTTTGGTTATTCCTACCCGATGTGGCTGAAAGGAATGTAATGGATGTTAAATTGCAGCTCAAGGGGTAAGCACAGGTTTTGTGCCTCTCCAGGGCAATGCCATTTAGACAAAATGTTGCCACAGGACCAGGCTTGTGGGACCTACCCTGCCTACAGCCTGGGTCCATATGCATTTAAATGGGATGGTCTAAGAGAACTTTGAACTTGAGTGTTTTAAAAAAGGATTGATTTAGGATGTGATTGTTCTAGAGTTGCCTTTTTTTTAATCCGCTCACTGTTAAATTCACATAATGTGTGATTAGAAATGACTATTGGAAATTATGATTGGAGAGAGTTTGTAAACTGGCCTGCCTTCAGCCTTTGCAAGTAGATTTGCTTAAAGGGGCGGGGGGGCATTAGGAATTGCCTACAAGGCATGACTTCTTCTTTGAAGTCAAAGTAGAGTCCTTAAAAAAGTTAAGTCACACCCAGTGCTGTGAGTCTTAAGATATTTGCATTCAAAAAGATGTGCAACTAGAACTTCTGGGAGAATGAAGAAGAGGAAAAATGACAAGTCTTTTTCAATTCTGAGCAAGCAATTTGCTTGTGGATGGACTTGGACTGAAAAAAATCTGTGCCATGAGAGAAATCCCCACCCCCCAAAATCCCTTGCTGTTACTGAAAGTTAAAGGAAGCCTGCAGGCATCCTGGAATGCTCATGAGGTGACCACCCAGTGCATTTGTTGAAACATACCAATTGAGAGAAAGGCTGAGTCTGACTCTCAGGGACCTGGTTCACAGGGACTAGAGGAGAAACTAGACTGAAGTCTAAAGAGGTGTACCACACCTGGACTTATGGCATGACTGACCTCGCCTGAGGGGGGCTAGTGTTCATGAGGCTATGTGACTGGACCCGTGGTCTAAAGCAAAGGGAAACATAT
This sequence comes from Nesogale talazaci, assembly GCA_004026705.1. Lineage (NCBI taxonomy): Eukaryota > Metazoa > Chordata > Mammalia > Afrosoricida > Tenrecidae > Nesogale > Nesogale talazaci. The sequence goes on along the minus strand of PVJH01037642.1, from coordinate 14,823 downwards.
CTGGAATTCTCTGTCTTGCTGTGGCACCCACTGGCCTAGTGTGGAATGGCTAGTACAGAGGTGACCAGAACCCAACCCAATGAAGAGAAAGCTGTTTGACCTTGTGAGCTGGTGTATACTGCTTGCTGACTTGACGTATGGCTTTCTTGACTTTTGAGCTTGCTTATGAATGCAGACACACAAGGTTCTAAATGGAATGAAGATTTGTTGCATAAAAGAACATGCTTGTCTCAGAACACTGGGTTGATAGGCACGGGGATTTGAAGGATCAGATTCCCCATGGTGGGGGGGGGGGGAATAAAGGCATGAAATGGCTAGCTTACAAACTTTCAAGATTGTCTTCAATCTTCAATAAGGAGAAAAGGGGAGGATCACCAAAGTCTTCTCTTTTTCTAATGAACTTTGGGAAGAGAGGGTGGAAGAAGAAGTGACAGACTTTTTAGGAGGAATTCACAGAAATGCAATTGTTAGGCATAAAATCTTTGTGCCTTATTCACTTATAGAATATAAGATTTAAATAGGGCTAGTCCAGTTTGGGTTGTACAATTTTGGGTTGCATCCTGTCACTGGCAAACATGATGCTTTCATTGTCTTTGTTTACAGAATATATATGGTTAAAGGGTTGTGTGTGGGAGTCATGTTGACAAGGGGAGATCTTTGATGATTATATTCTATGTCAACTAGACCCTGTGTAAGCATGTAGGGATGGAGTCTAACCGGTGAGGCCACAGCCTGATGATGCTTCCTTGAGGGTGTGGCTTTTTTATAAGAGAGAAGCTGGGAACTTTCCTCTCTCTGGTCCTTCACCTTCATTGCTTGCTGGGATCCTGTGCCTATCTCTAGGGCGAGGCCCACGTGTGGTAATTACATAATTTTGTGTCAACTTGAAGTGCCGGGGTAGAGTCCAGCCTGTCAACGAGGTCACAGCCTGATGGTGCCTCCTTAAGGGTGTGACCTCCGCATCAGGAGGGCCTGGGAACCTCCTCCCTCCCCACTCTGCTTCACCTATCTGCTGGCAAGCCCCTCGAAGACCAGCCAGCATCGTGTGATGATGCCACCGCCACGGCCATTGGATCCACAAGACTTTTCACCCACCGGCCAGTGTTCTTCCTGCGTTTTCTTTGCATCATCGCTTGCGGTTGTGTGCGTCTGAAGGAGGGATTTACGGACTAGCCTCAGACTTAGGGGTTTGATCTGGAATGGACTGGGATGTTTTCCTAATATACAATTCCTTCTTGATACCAAGCTCTTTCTTATACGTATATGAATGTCACTGGGTTTGTTTCTCTAGCCAACCCAGCCTAACACAGCATGGTACCGAGAGTGAGGTACTAGAGAAACAAATCATAAAGATGGAGAGTGGGTGCTTGTTTGACCACTGCCTCATTATGAAAGTTTTTCTTTGACTAGGCAGAGGTCAGATAAGGCCACACCGGTTACTTGATTGCTTTCTGGAAAACAATATGGGAAGTCAAAGTTTTAATTTCTCTCTTCGGTAGTTGTCTTTGTTTATTCCTGTCTGAAATAGTAAAAATGAATATGATTAATGTAAAACTTAAGCTCAGAAAAAAATAAATAAAAATAATAAAACTTAAGCTCAGGGGACAAAATGGTCCTTTGGACTTCTCCTATGAGACAGTGCTGCTGAGTCAAAATGACTGACAGAAGGCTCTGCCTTGGCTTGATGCAGCCAGAGGCCCAAGGCCCTATTGCATATGAATGAGATAGTTTAGATGTGATACAGATTGACTATGTTAAAAATTGAGTTTAGGGTCTGGCTGTACTAGAGTCATACTGATTTCTTTCTGTTATTGATATAATGTGTGATAGAAATGATCATGGGGGAGAGAAATGATTATTGGAAAATATTACTAGTTTGTAAGCCCACTGCCTGCAGCCATTAAATTAGATTTTTAAATGGGTATAGGGTACACCTGCAAAGAAGGCTCTGAACAGGTCAGCCCCACTCAGTGATTTGAGTGCTCTGGACATTTGCACTTGAAGACACCGGTGGAGATTGCTGTTGGCAGACTGAGGGGGCAAAAAAAAAAAAAGGAGCATTTGACTTTTTAAATTTTGAACGGGAAGTTGGCTCCTGAAGCTGGAAAAATCTGGAGCCATGAAGAAACTCTCCTCTCTAGGACTGAAATTTAAAGACGGCCTGAGGACAGCTTGAAAAACTCACTGGGTGGCCACCTGGACCCACTTGTTGAGTGGAAGTGGGAGGAAAGCAGTCATCGAGAGCCGGGTTGGACCTGGCCACGGACACCATGGAGAAATGAGAGTCGGTTGACAGGTCTGAAGTTTAAGAGTTGTCTGGACCCTGAACCTATGGCATGAGCTCATCCACGGGGGCCATGGTACTGAGCATTTGTGCATTTGTGATAGGACACCTGGTCAAAAGGCGGGGGTGGCCAATGAGCACCCTGGTGAGGCTAAGCAAGAAGGCCCACAATGGATCGACCAGAACCTGACCAGATGAAGACAGGTTTTTTGAGCCTGTGAAAATTGGTGCACATTGCTCCTAAGTCTGTTGATGGCCTGTCCTGATTTGACTCTGCTTATGGGTGTGAACTCATAAGGTTCCTACTGGACTGAAGATTCTTTACCTCAAAGAAAGTTCTTGTCACCTCAGAGCACTGGGTTGATATAAAGTGGGAAGTATAAAAATTGGATACCCAAAATGGGAAGGAAAATGGCATGAAGCGGTTGGCTTACAAACCTTCATGGGTGGGTGAATGTGTTCATAGGATTATGGTGTAGGTGTTCACTTAACTGCAATTGTTAGATATTGACTATTTTTTGTTCGGTTCACTTAATGGAATGTTATGCTTAAATGAGGTTGACACGCTTTGAGCTGTTGTATGCATTTTATTTTTCTCCTGCCAAGGGCAAATATGATTTGACTATTGTCTTGGTTTTAAAAATTGTGCATGGCTAATGAGCTGTGTAAAAGTGTCGAGCTGACAACGGGTGGTCTGCGGTAGTTACATAATTTTGTGCCAGCATGAAGTGCAGGGGTGGAGTCTAGCCTGTCAATCAACTTGCCACTCTCTCTGTTTCACTTTCCTGCTGGCGAGCCCCTCGGAGACCTGCCAGAGGCAGGTGATGCCTCCACCGCCACCGCCATTGGATCCACGAGCCTTTCACTCACCAGCCGGCGATCCTCCTGCATTTGTTTGTAGTTGCATGAGTCTGAGGAGGGCTTTGTGAACTAGCATCAGACTTAGTGACTTGATCTGGACTAGGTTGAGATGTTTTCCTAATATACTGTTACTTTTTGATATAAAGTTCTCCTTTTTACCCACATATGTGTGTCCCTGGATTTTCTTCCTCTCTAGTCAACTCAGCCTAACACACCCCATGTGCGCCGCTGACCCTGGGAGCCAACCTAGGAGCTGTGGGTGCCCTGCCATGTTCCCCCCAACCTCGGATCCCCCTGAATCTGCACCTCCCGGCCTGGGATCTTCCTGTTCCCCACTTCGCCAGCAGCTCTCTGCCTCTGAAGAGGGCTCTGGCTAGCATTGGGCCAACAGGATTGAGTTGGACGTGGTTGTGATACCTTCCTCATTAAAAAAAAAAAAAAGCTTCTTGATCAAAGTAGTCAATCTTATACATAGAAATAATCACTCTGGATAAACGGGAGCAATCTTAGACAAAGTCTAGCCCACCCAGACTCACAGAGATAACCCTCTGGCCTCAAGCCCTCAGTGACTTCCATGACATTTAGTCTCCGACCCACTTGACTACGGAGTGCACAGCGGTACAGTGAATGGTTCAAAAGATCCCACATTTGGGTTTCCACATTCTGTGTGCCCCCCCCACCTCACCCCCACTCTGAACGGAGGGAGACCGTCTCAAGGATTGGCTTCTAAAGAGTGTTGTTGGTAGGTACCACGAAGTGGATTCTGAGTCGCAGCGAGCCACGGAGGACCATGCGTCTTGCTTTTCTCGTGTGTTTCTCTGTTTCATCATTTCTTGCTTCCCACTAGGAAACAGCTGTATGACCTGCCCTTCGGAAAGGTCCATGTGGCAAAAACCAAAGGAGGAACCGTAACAGCTCAGAAGACATGGTCCTGACTGTTTGATGGCAATAAGCAGGAGTAGACCCTCCCCGGGGAAGGGCAGAGCCACAGGGTGCTGAGAGGGGCAGAGTCCTCCGCTGAGCCGGCCTGGAATTCCTGGTCCCAGAGACCCTGAGATGACCAGCTTGTTTTTGTGGGCTGCCAAGATGTGGGACAAAGCTGTCCCAGAGTGGGAGAGCCCTCCTCCAGTCCAGCGGGCCCTGGCCCTGCCTTCCTCTCCTCCCAGCTTACTGCTTCCTAACCCTTCTCTGGACTAGCTCATGCCTGCCCTCGAGTCTCAGCACCAGCTGTCCATCAGCCCCGCACACAGAGCCCAGACTCACCCTGGACTGGTGCCCCCTGTCCTTCTGGTCACACATCAATGACACCTCAGTGAGGCCTCTCAGACCCCGCCCAGGGCCCCACCTCTCCCTCACAGCACCCTATTTTCCCTATGGAGTGTACTGAGTTCTTTCACACATATTGGTTTTAAGGTTTCTACCCATCTTTTCCTCCCTGTAGACTCTATGCTCCCAGGGCAGGGAACACAAGGGTCAATTTGGGCTCCTTCTCAGACCTCACACCGACCTAGGCTAGGGCACTAGCTCAGGCACAATTGTTGAATAAATGTATGAGAGAATCTACTCAACTTCCCATCTCTGACCTCATCACCTGTGACATGCGACCAAAAGAGATGCCTGACGAAGGCTCCACATGGGACAAAAATATGTTTTGGGTGGTTTGTGTATTTGTTTTGGGGCGGGGTTTTTTTTTTTTTGAGAGATGATAAAAATTCATGTTAAAAACCTGGAGTCATCCAAACAGAGATGTCCTGCTGGCATCTTGATATACAGAGATATGAATTTGAGAGGTCTGGAAGTAGATGCTATCGACATCTATAGAAGACTAAGTCACAGAACTCCACAAGAGTATTCCTTTCAGCAATTGACCAGATGGACCAAAATGCCATAAAATAAATGATTTGTACCCCAATTTCATGCCTCCCGTTGATGTGGCTTCTCTGTGCCATGGAGTCTGTTCTGACTGTAGAGCCAGGATGGGGACTCTCTGGCCCAAAGACCATATACGACCCTTGAAATCATCAGGACTAGCTAACGTCGCATGCCTCACCCAAGAGAAGCTGTTCCAGCCATCGAATTAGGAGTAAGTCCATTCAAGATTGGACCAGTATGGTCTACCAATGATGTTATAAATACCCAAATGGACCTTGACAGAGAAAAACTCCTGGCCCTTGTTGAAGGGCTTCTCTCTAACCTTGGTGAGGTTTCAGAATGACCTCTGCTAGCAAGTCCAGCACCCCTCCAGTGGACTTAGGTCTGGCAGGGCTCTCCCTTTTCACCTTGACTGTGCTGAGTCCTCTCACGCCCATGCTTCATGCTTCAAAGGAACTTTCTCAAGAACTCTGAACATCAAGTCCTAAGGACCAGAGGTACAACTAAAGGAAACCGCCCATGCCTCTCACCTATCTCCTCGGACAGTTTGCCTACAAAAAGGCATTCTGGATGAATGGTAACTGCCACTGATTTCAGAAGGGCCCTTTCAAGTAGTCCTCATCACCCAGCCCCCCACCCCAGCACCCACCCCCTGGCAACCAAAATGGAGGGGAAAGACAGGAGTTAGAGGCCTTCCTTCCTGAGCCTGAGCAGCCTGGAAGCCACCTGCTGTTCACAGTCCCTCCTCCTCCTCCTCCTCCTCTTCCTCTTCTTCATTTCCTCCCACTGCCTTTGCCTGTCTTTTCTACCATGTATGAAGAGCTTTGTTCTTGTTCCTTTATGTTGTCCTCATGGATCTTGGCCAATCAAGTGTGGAAAGAAGAATCGGCTTCTGTGTGACAGCGGGTGACGTCGGATATGCACAGGCTGAAGTAGCAGTCTAGTACTGCAGATGGATGGTCTATGAGAACAGAAACAGATGTGGAATACATAAGCTCAGCAATAGGGGGAGGCTGCAAGAAAGCTGGTAGAGATATATTCCATTAGCTTCTACTCCCATTCTCCCACAAACTTGAAGAAGCCCCGCATAAATACGATAGTCCAAAAAGCATCTCTACAAAATCAGAGAAACCTGTTAAGTACATAGAATGAAAATGTGGAATGATTTTTTCTCATCCTATCCTTCACCCTGATCTAGACTTCTGAAGGCAAGCACTTCCATTTTTCTAACCCTTTCTAGAAGAATTCTCAGCTCCTTGATGTGTACACCATGTCTGAATGGCAGTTTGGGCATCCTCTGGAGACTGAAATCAGATTTCTTTGAAATGTTCTTTGAATCTGGTGAATAAAAAAGGAAGTTCACTGAGCCCCGGTGGTGTAGTGGTTGAGTGGGAGACGGCAACCCAATGGGTTGGCAGTTCAAATCCAGCAGCAGCTCTTCAGGAGCAAGACTGGGCCTCCTACTCCCACCAAGAGGGCAGTGATGCCACCAAAAAAAAAATTTTTTTAAGGAAGTTCAAGGTCTTCTAGTCAAGGCTGAAAGATGGAGGGGAGATACAGTTTCCCATCAGGATTTATTTATTAATTTTTTGGGGGGGAGGGCATCATTGCTCTCCGGCGGTGGGAGTAGGAGGCCCAGCCCCACTGCTGGAATTGAACCTCTGTCCCAGTGGGCCGCAGTCCAGCGCACAACCACTACGCCACCGGGGTTCAGCCCCAGAATTTTTTTATTTTAATAGATCATTTTATTGGGGGTTCTTACAGCTCTTATAGCAAACCATAGATTAAATTTATCAAGCACATTTGTACATAAGTCGCCATCATCATTTCTAAAACATTTTCTATTTGAGCCCTTGGTATCAGCTCCTCTTTCTTTCCCTCACCACTCCCACCCTCTGGAACTACTGATAATTTATAAATTATTTTTGTTTTTATATTGTTATTTATCATTTTATTGGGGCTCATCCAACTCATCACAATCTGTAATACATTCATTGTAAGCAAAGCACATGCGTACATTTGTTGCCATCATCCTTCTCAAAACATTTTCTTTCTACTTAATTCCTTGGTATCAGCTCCTCCTTTTTCCACTTCCTCCCCACTCTCCCCTCTCTTATGGGCCCTTGATAATTTATAAATCACTATTTTGTAATATTGTACACTGTTCAATGTCTCCCTTTGCCCACTTCCCCATTGTTCGTACCTCAGGGAGGAGGTTATATGTAGATCCCCACTTTCTTTCTACCCTCCCAGTATCACCTCTCTCACCACTAGTTCTAAAAGGGATCATCTGTCCTGAATTTCCCATGTTTCTAGTTCCCATCTGTACCAGTCCACATCCTCTGATCCAACCAGATTTGTGAGGTAGAATTCATATCATGATAGTGGAAGGGAGAAAGCATTTAAGAAGTAGAGAAAAGTTGCATATTTCAACATTGCTGCACTGTACCCTAACTGGTTGATCTCCTCCCCATGACCCTTCTGTAAGGGGATGTCGCTTCATCCGCAGATGGACTTTGGGTCCCCAATATCCCATCAGAATTTTTAAGTTGTCTATGGCCACACCACCCTGAACGTGCCCGATCTCATCAGAATTCTGAAGTCAGTCATCAGGAGTGTCAAGGAATGAACGAGTGTATTGCGGTCATGGAAGGAAACTCTCAGGCACAACTTTGCTGGACTATTTCTCATTGGTGCCATTTTTAATTTTCTTAAAACTTATTCCTAAAATGCCCTGAGATTGTCCTACTTTCTATAAGAAAATCTATTAAGATGACCCCTTCCGAATCCCAAGAAACAGTCCCCATAACCTTCTGCATTGACCTGGGTGTCTCGAATGGTCCACTTAGAAGCTAGTCTTTCCATTTGAATGATTTTTTTTAAATGCACTCTACTAAGATGAAGCCAAGTGTATTCCCAAGAGAACTTGTCTGCAGCCATCCAAATTGATGGTTCCAGTGCCAGACTGGAGGCTCCTCCTGACACAGGTGATTGCAAGGGCTACTGGGTAGTTAATCAGCAGGCTGTGGGCTCACATCCCAAGAACCATGGATTAGATGATGATGAGTGGGGTGTACAATAGATCAAGAGGGAGAGATAGAGAAAGGGCTTTGCCTGAGTATCTGTCTATATTCAATGCAGGTCACACTCCCAAAGAAACACTGCTGACATCACATCACAAACTGGTGAAGAGTTACTTAATGGTGAGAAGCATGACCTAGTCAAGTTGGCACATACCATTAACCATCCCAGCAGACACCCAAGACAAATGCCCCAGAGACAGTGATGCTGTCACCCCTGAGAGCTCACAAAGCCCTGGGCCAGACCCCAAGGAGGAGGCCCTGCCCTCAACTCCAGGGCAGGAGGGGTGGCTAAGTCCTGAGCTCCTGATCCTGAGAGCAATGGATTCAGCACAGCCAGACCTGTCATTGGGCATTCACATCTCACTCAGTCGGTCTACTCTGTCGTCGTCATCCAGGGTGACAGTGTGCCGGGCCCATCAATCCACTCACCGAGGAGATTCTGCCCGCTAAGAATTCACAGGTGAGTGAGGAGAGCAACCACAGAAGGTGTTCAGTGCTGTGTGGTGGGTGCTAAATACAGTTAGGAAAACACACTGTGGGCAAGCTGGAGCACGTCAATAACGGTCTAAAGCAGTCAGGAGGAATGAAAAATGGGGGCGAGGGGAAGAGGGAGCACAAGAACTGGAGGTGATTGCATAATTCATTTTAAAGGCAAGTTAACCATGGGAGAGGGGAAGGTTCTATCACTGAGGCAGTAATGATTGTACAATTCTCCTTGATACGGTTGAAAGATTGAGCTATTGAGTTGTATGACTTATAAATGATGTGCAGTAAGACTTTAAAAAGAAAAGTCATGGAGCTCTTACCAAAGGAGTCAATGCTCTTTGTAGGCCCCTAAGTTGAGTGCCACCAGCTGGGGGACATCGATAGACACAGAAAGATTTCCTGGCAATGAAATGGGCTGGGCAAAGGTCTAGGGGCAACCAAGAGCATCGGGCGTCCTATCGATTGCAGTGGACTTCTCTGGCAGAGGGTCCTGGTGGCACTGGGGCACAAGGAGATTGGAGTGAAAAATGGGGCTTGGACTGGGGCCTGGTTTACTCTTCAAAGGCCAAACCTCCGTCTGATCCCGCAGACTCCGTGCTGTCCACGGTGATGGCCGAGAGCCACACGGGATGTGGATCGCCCACAAAGTGTTGCAAGTGAAAGCGACACAATGACTTGAAGGCTTCGTTTTGTATACAAAGAATATAAACTGCCTCCTGACTAATTTTACATTGAGTACATGTTGGCATGGTAACACTTGGCATGTGATCATCTGTTATCCTTCCCTAGTTCACGGGGAGCACTGGGATTGGTCCCGGGGATCCACAAGGTTTCAGTGGCTGATAATGAGGTGGGAGTAGATCTCCAGGTCTTGCTTCTTTCATTTGAAAGTCCCCCTAAAATGTGTTCAGCCCCCAGCAGGTGGAGACAGTGCCCGAGGTGCACTGGCTGGGAGTCGAACCTTGGTCTCTGACAGTGAACAGTGAACACTGCTGCACTGACCCCCACATTGGGCTAATAAAGTACATGGCTTAAAAATCTCATTTCAGGGCTAAGTCCCAGTGGCATAGTGGTTGAGTGCGGGACCGCAGCCCATTGGCTTGGCAGTTCAAATCCAGCAGCCGCTCTCCGGGAGCAAGGCTGGGTTGCTCCCATGACTACCAGAGGGCAGTGATGCCCTCCCCCCCGCAAAAAAAAAAAAATCTCCTTTTCCTTTTTTAAATGTTTCCACTGTAAGTTAGGGATCACAGCGGTGTCTTGCAGCTGTGCCGTAGAGCACAGGGAGACAATCAGGTTTGGAGAAGCTTGCAGGCAGAGCTGATTCAGAAGCAATGAAGATGCAAAGTAAAGCTTAGAGGCTGCAGCAGGAGGTGAGGAGAGGGTCAGGTGGGAAAGGGCTAAAGTCTGTCCTTCCCCATTAGAGGCTGATGAGGAAATCATGACAGGAGTATTTACTGAGCTACAGGTAGGCCCATCTCAGGGATTTTAAAGCAGCCCATCAGCAGGACAAGTGGGTAATGCACTCTGATGGGGGGTCAAGCCCTCCCTCCCCCGGCACCGCAGAACAGAGACCTCCTTCTGAAAAGTCAGCCCCTGAGGGCCCTAGGAGCCCATCTTTACTCTGACGCACATGGGGCCTCTGCCGGTGCAAGTCAGCCAGACAGCCGGTGATGGTCCCGCTCCCCAGGCTCTCTCTCGAGTTGGCTGAGCCCTGCGCGCAGGAAGCCAGTGGGTGTCCAGCTCCTAGCTTTCCTGGTTTCTTCTCAGGGCAAGGGATCCCAGAGTCCCAGATTCTGCAAGAGAGGGAGGATTGTGAGCAGCATACAAAGGTCTCTGGGGATCACCCAGCTGATTATTGGAAGCCCTGGTGATGCAGTGGCTTACGCAGTGAACTGCCAACTTGAAGGTCTGGGTTCAAACTCACCACGTTTGCTTGGTCAAAAGCCCTTGGTCACCCTTCAGGCCTGAACATGAGCTCAGCCCCTTGGCTCTAGGTCAAGGCAAGCAGTCAACAGGAGAACAATAACCCTCATAAGGTGCATAGACCTTAGAAAAATCAACCCTTTGAAATCAAAAGGGTAGTAGTGACTCCGAGTGTTCAAAAAGGACTAGGGAAGAAGGAGGGAATGGAAACAGGAAGCCCGGCCAGGAAAGGGGAGTGATGTTTCATGATGAGCCTGGCCATTGTGATGTTCTGTCCGGCAGAGGAAGGCCAGGTCTCACTTTTCAGCACCAGGCGGCCCTCCACAGGGGAAACCAACAAGCTCCACGTCCACATGGTTTGTCAGGGTCGAGGGTCAAGCCAAGCTCCCACACACAGAGACACACTAGAAACAGCACAGCTGAGGTAACGTTTACTGAAGCAGAGGGTCACCGTAAGAGAGACAAGCGGGTTTGCAGTCTAGAGGCGAGAAAGACACTCTGAGCCTACATGAGATATGCTATCCCCTCCTTCCCCCCACCTCGGGAATCAAGAAGGGGGTGTGATCTTTTTAACAAGGTGAGAGAAGGGAAGGCCATGGCTTCGGGTAATGGTTCTCAGCCCCTTTGGGGGTTGAATGACCCTTTCACAGGGGTCGCCCAATTCAAAATAGTAGCAAAATGACAAATACTAAGTGGCAATGAAAATAGCTGGGGAGGGTGTCCCCACAATATGAGGAACTGTATGAAAGGGTCACGGTATTAGCGAGGTTGAGAAGCACTGACCCAGAGAAAGGCTTCTTTAAAGAAGCCTTTTAAAGAGCACTCTCAAAGGGCTCACAGCGCAAAAGGATCACAGCTTCTCTGATGGTCCGGACCACTTTCTAATTAAGGTTCAGTTTATCTCAGGTGAGCATTCCGCGTCAGAATGCAAATCTGCATGCGATGCTTAGGATGCCTACTTAAGGCTGACCCTAGAGTTCCGACACTTACCAGACTGGTTGGTTCCCTGAGGGCCTAGGGTTCATGTTCCTCACCTACAGGAAAATGCTCATTCCCTTGTCAAGCAAAGAAGCCTGTTCTGCCCCTGTTGATAATCAATGGTATAAAACCAGATGGGGATGAAAGGTCGGGCGGAAAACTGACCTGTTCTATGGAACTGCACCCAATTCACAACAAAAAGTTTTAAAAAGAGCCCTCTCCCCAGCCACAAGGCCTGATACAAACACGGTGCACTTGAGGAGGTGGAAGCTCAAGGGTGTGGGGAGCCTGGCACGAGCTGAGGCCCTTGTTTTCCAGAGACCAATTCACAGGCCACATGCTGCCCGCTGAGGACATTTATCCGGCCCGCCGAGTGTTTTTGCCACCACTGCTGTCCTGCTTAGCAGCCAACTCATCCCAGGCCCGCAGTGAATTTGTTCATAGTTTGTTTGTTTTAACTATAGTCCGGCCCTCCAGTGATCTGAGGGACAGTGAACTGGCCCCCTGTTTGAGGACCTCCACTAGGGGACCTGGGATCTTAAAAGTCGTGGTAAATGAGCACCCTCAGCCAGTGAGAGTTGGAGGACAGACGTGGGTCTGGTGGCTCTGAGCACCAGGCAGGCCCACAGAGGTCTCTGCAGTCTCTGCTGAAGAAGGACCCAAGACCACAGGGGGCCTTGATACCAACCAGGGCTCCAGGGACCATTGTGGCCAAACAGCCGTCAACAGTCGACACCCTCCCTGCCTCCAGGTCTCCCCAGGAATCCCAGGCTGAGACCAACCAGGAGGACACAGGCAGGAAGGGCTGAGGGTGGCCCAGGTCAGCCTGACTCTTACCAGAGGCAGGAACTAGAGCCTTTCTCCTGAGCAGGCCTCCCAGCCACGGCCCTCCCCCCAAACAGACAAAGCAAACCCCACTGCTGGGGAGTCTGTTCTTCCCCACTCCCCCGCGGCAGGGGGCGGTGCTTCTTTACAGACGCTGACTGCCCCTGTCTCTCTGTGGAGTGGGGGGTGAGCCTGAACCACCAACCCGCTACACCACCAGGACTCTCCTCTAGAGAGGGGTCAGTCAAGGTCAGCCCAGCCTCCAGGTCCATTGACCTCTGCCCCTGTAAAGAAAGCTTAATGAGGAGGCAGCTGCCCCCACCTGTTTCCATACTGCCCCCTTCAGTCCTCGGGGGAATGAGGAGCCCAGGAAGAAACCATGGACACTGGTGGGAATTACAACCCAGGTCACAGACCAACGTACACATGAACTCTTGATTAGAGAACACTTCTACTATGCAAACGTTTACCTAAATCGTAGTAAAATGTTAACACAAAACAATTCGCCAAGGCAGAAACAGCTTTAATTCTCGAATCCAGCCCCCCAGGCGCAACCCCCAACACTGCTGACCTCCTCTCAGACACTCCAGATGACCACAGTGTGGTGGTGGCAGTCCCCAGGGTGCCACCTTCCCCAGCAACCGGGGACCCCACAGCTCCATGAGACCTTTAGTGCCAGGTCAGCATGTCCTGGCCGGGCTGGGTCCCCGAAGCAGCAGGTTCCTTGTCCTCCCCCCTCTCCTGCTCCACCTCCCTGTCCTGGTCCCTGTCCAGGCTCCCATGGCCCACAGCGCAGTAGTACACAGCCTCATCCTGGGCCTGCAGCTGGGAGATGCTCAGGCACCCCGTGTTGCGGGCCACGTCTTTGGAGGCAGAGAAGCGAGGGGGGATCCCAGCGCCCCGCTTCTGCTTGGAGCATGAGAAGAACCTCAGCAGAAACCGGGGAGCCTGGTCCGGCATCTTGCTGATACCAATAGATGCTGTACAGGCTCACGTCGTAGTCCCTGCTCAGGGTGCAGCAAGGCAGAGGGTGGTCCCAACGGTGTCCCATTACCCTTCCCTGCAGACCACAGACTAATTGGCTACAGATATTCTTGCTCCTCTATTTGCCTTCAAAGAAACTCTCAACAAAACCTTTGTGTGAGAACTTGTCATAGAATGCAGGAGACATGACAAGAACTGTATGTATATAACCCTGCTCTGAATAAAGGTCTGGACCCTGGATTGTCTACGCTTCAGGAGCCCCCTATGTCCCAACTGTATCTTTTTTTAAAATCCCAACTGTATCTTATCATATCTCACATCTTACATCTTACCTATCTTTCTCAATATCCCCTGTGCCCCTCTTGAGCCCCTGTTTGATTTGTGAGAGCGCTGGCTTTGGCTCACAGGTGGCTATCCCAAAGTTTGGTGGTGTAAACCCATTCAGCAGCTGTGTGTGTGTGTGTGTGTGTGGAAATGATCTGGTGATACATGCCATTAAGATCTACCAGGAGCCACTCTAAGTTTGAATTGATTCAGCTGTGAAACAGGTCCCGGCACCAGGAATGCAATTCATAGAGAAGTTTTGCAGTACAATAGCTTTTGTGCCTACACCACTTTCTATTGCATAGATGAGGGACTTTCTGTGGTCCTTCATTACCATCGATCAAAAGGTCTTTGTGTTGAACTGCTCAAGAAAGAATCCATGGTCAGCACCTTGGAAAGCATGCACACTCTGTTGTTGGGGCCCCTCGGTTTCAGTTTCCTGGGAAGGGTCCAACCACCAAAGAAATCTCCTCCTTTAATTTTCTCAGTTGTGAGGAACCCTCAGGTATGTCACGCTTCCTCTTGGGGACAGGAGCTCTTAGATAAGTTCTTAGCGCTGATTTCTGTTGGGCTGTCCTTTGCATTTTAGGGAAGTGCCTTCATCTTGCACCCCTACAGCTGTTTCTCTTCTTTTGTCTCTCTTGCCAAACTTGAACCGTTGCCTGAATCACTACCAACTGCTTCCTGGGATAGAGATGACATCTCCTTACAGAAGGGTCGCGGGGAGGAGACGAGCCAGTCAGAGTGCCATATAGCAATGATGAAACATACAGCTTCCCACTAGTACTTTAATGCTTCCTTCCCCCCCCCCCCCATCATGATCCCAATTCTACCCTAGAAATCCAACTGGACCAGAAAATATACTCTAGTACAGATAGGAGCTGGAAACATAGGGAATCCAGGACAGATAAATTCCTCAGGACCAATATTGAGAATAGCCATACCAGGAGAAGGGAAAGGTTGGGAGAGAAAGAGGGGGGAGCCAATCACAATGGGCTACATATAACCCCCTCCCAGGCGGATGAACAACAGAAACGTGGGTGGAGGGATAGATCAGTCAGTATAATACAGGAAACAATAATAATTTATAAATTGCCAAGGGTTCATGAGGGAGGGAGAGTGGGGGAGGAAAAGGGGGGAAATGAGGAGCTGCTACCAAGGGCTCAAGCAGAAAGAAAATGTTTTTTAAATGATGATGGGAAG
>PVJH01037641.1:0-17782 GCA_004026705.1 Nesogale talazaci | reverse complement strand
CATCTTATTGTTTTCCTGTTTGACCCATTCTAATTTTTACTATTTTCACTTTTCTTTTAGACTACGTTTTCTGTGTTTTATTTTTCTTATACGGGTGTCTTTATATGAAATCAGGATAGGCAAAACAATAGAGACAGTACAGATGAATAGTTTGTTAGGATCCAGATGCTTGGAGTAGACACAGGCCCACACGCCCCCAAGGGGATGGAGGCTATGGATTCAGCACTGACCTGGTGGGGCTGAAAACAAGATGCAGTGCTCATGTACTCCCAGCACCCCACACCCCCCTGACACCCGGCAGCCTCTCTGCCATCAAGGAGATGCTAACTCAGATCTCTCCTGGTGTCCCCCACAAATCTCCCACAGCCATGCACGACTAAGAGAAGAGTCTGCCTACCCCACTTAAAACTACATGCCCCAGTAGTTCTTCAGGACAAAGGGAAAAGCCCTGGGAGGCAGGGAGAGGAAATGGCTTTTTTTCCTATTTCTTTTTATTTTGTAATTTCTATTATTTCTTTCCTGCACACGACCCAACTTACCCTCCCACTCCTAACAGCTGCATTATGAAGTCGCAAAGACAGCAGTCAGTTTGGTCCATGTGAGAAACTGAAATTAGGCACATAGAAGTGAACAACACACAGATCAACACAAATGAATTCTGATAGAGATGCTCTGTAATTATCAGGAAAAAATTAAAGATGACAGGTGCTTTCAATGGATGAAAAAATGATCTAGACAATTACAGAAAAAAATAAACCTAGCACTCTTACAACAACAACCAAATCCGAAAGGTGAGCTGCTATAGTTTGTAATGGCTTCAGTGAGCCAACTTAGCTTTGGTTTTAGGCATCTAGAACAGAGCGTTCCTTTTAAATGGTCATTCTCTTTGTCTACATGTATGGAAAGAGAAACCTCTCTTCTGTCTCCACACCATGAAAGTTCCTGCACTGTGCCCAACAGAAATTAGACACTTTAAAAAAACCAAATTATTGAGGTTGAAGATCAATCAATCAATTTCAAGCTAAAAGCTAACCAAAATCTAAAGAAAGCCTAAGAATTATGTGGGAAACTGTAAAGAGGAACAACTGCAGTCTTAATTGGAATCCAGATCTGGAAGAAACAAAAAAAAAATTCACAGAGAATATGTTACAAGAAAATATGGTGAGAATGCACTCCACACCAGCAGAGAAGAGAAAATAACTAAGAAGCCCAGAGAACCCCAAACAGAATAGTCCCCTGAAATTTGTGAAGAATGGCCAAAACATTACTGAGAAATTTATACTAGTAGTCACATTAAGAAAAAAAAGTAAAAAAATTACAAACATCAGAATGCTATTACTGATTTTCCATAGATCAAAGGATAAGAGCACTATAAACACCAGTACACACATACATCTGACAACTTAGATGAAATAAAACCAATCTAATGACAACAACCTAGAAAAGGGACAAAGCTGAAATAGTAAACGGCAGAAATCAATGAAATTCAGAAAAAGAAAAGAGAAAACTTTTTAAAACTGCATTCTTTAACATTGGTCAATAAAATTGAGACTTCTAAGCAAGCCTGACAAAGAAGAGAAAAATTACCAACATCAGACTGTCATTACATACCTGGCAGACATCCAAAGGATAAGAATACTATGAGCAATTCAAAGGTTAAGAAGACAAGAGAATAAACCAGTTTCTCAAACAAAATTGCTATTTACCCAATAGAAAGTAGATAATTTGAACAGCACTGTGATTAAGAAAATTGAATTAGTAAGTAATAAAGTTCCTGGAAATGAAATCTCTAGGCCTGGAAAATTTTACAATGGATGTGAGACTCGTACATGGAAAATTATGAAACCATGCTGAAAGAGACTGAAGACCTAAACAGAAAGGCATTCTGTGCTCATGAGTTAGAAGACTTAATCTTTTTTTTTTTTGTTTTGTTTTTTTTTGTGGGCATCACTGCCTCTGGTGGTCGTGGGCGCTATCCAGCTGCCACTGGATTTGAACCGCCAAGCCCTCGGGCTGCAGTTCCGCACTCAACCACTTACGCCACCAGGGCTCAGCCCAGAAGACTTAATCTGAGGGGGACTTCAAGACGTTCTTTGGCTATGCTCAAGAGACAGGTGGGCTTTCTGCTCCTGAAGATCGAAAAGCCCTCTGTCCTATGGGGTTGCTATCCTTTGTAAATAATCCAATGGCAGTCAGTTTAGCTCTGGTTCTACGCACCTAGAATGACATATGCCTTAAAGAACAGGCATTCTCTTTGTCTCCCGCCGAGGAGATGGAAACTGTAAATGCTGACACCAATTCTAGAATGTGTGGTCTGGAACCCAGTCTAGTATTTCTGTAACCTCATCAGAGATGCCAGAGGCCATCCAGTCCAGCACAAAACTCATGGGGACAAATTCAGGTTAGGGGAGACGGCCTTTTAGGTCCCATGACACTACTCACAGGCCTCTGCTTTCAGGGAGTCACCCCGGATGAATTCCTTACCTTCCTCATTTGAAAGAGTCACGCAGAGAAAGAACCACCACACCTGCGCTGAAAGAAACTGTAGTTTGTTGAAGCTTGACCCAAATTTCCCACTCTTGAGATGATCCTAAAATGCAGCTGGGCTGTGTCTAGGAGGTGGGAGTGCCCTGCAGGTGGGAGATGGGACCTGCACAGCCCAAACTGGTTTGCTCCTCATCTGGCGAATGGTTCACCTGCACAGACGCCTCTCTGGAATCATCCTAGGTTGCAGAGTGTCATGAAGGGAGAGGACGAAGTCCTCAAGCTACTTGCCCAATCCACCTTTCAGCTTCTATCTCTGCACCAACTCCAGGACTTCATCCTGGACTCAGTCTTCCTCAGCAACATCTACCAGGTGCTCAGATGCTTGCAACCCTCCTTGGAGACCCTTACAATAACCAATTGTGGCTTGACATAACTAACCTTGTGTGCCAGTACCAGCCACCTAAGGACTCTGAATTTGAGTGGTCTTCCCAGGGTTAGCTCACATCATGCAATTCTCCCAGGTCTGAGACCGTAGTCCATCCAAACTTAGCTGCTTGTGGCACCAATGACTGTTGAGCTCAAGATCTTGTAGTCTGCTCTGGCCTCCTGCATTTCAACGTGGGCTCCCAAGATTCTCTGCACCGGGGCACTCTTCATGGACGGTGGGAGATCAGAGGCTGACCTTGCAGGCTAACAAGCCCCTGCTCTTTAACCTATGCTCACAGACCTTCTAACAGAGAGGGAGATAATCATCCATATGAACCACTTTTTTTTTTAAGTTGGAATTTAACACATTTATCATTCTAAATTTCAATCATGTCAAGTAGAATTGTACAACTGCTATCACAATCAGTTCCCAGTCTTTTTCTATATGAACTCAACATCATATCTCCCTTTTACCCCACCACCTCTACTACGGTACACCCCTCCCCCAACCCCCTTACTGTATTTGCTGTCCCATTGATCCAGCCCGCATCATAAAGTGTGTGTGTGGGGGGGGGGGATCTAAGGACAAAGTCTCAACTCTTCAGGTCAGATTTATGTCTGCGATCTCCTATATTCCTCTCTCCCAAGTACTCTGCTCCTGGGATAAGAGGCAAAGTGATGGGCCCTTAGCTCAAGAACCAGCGGTCCAGGCCAACCAAAAGGTAAGCTAGCCCAATGCAACTTTTCCATTGTATCAAGGCTGTGACCAGATGAAGGGGTTAGCACTCCACCCCCTTCTTCCAACAACTGCTTGGCTAATCATGGAAGATCCCATTATGGAGTTGATTGCATGTTAGGTCCGATCTTAGAAGAAATTGGAACAGCCAACTTGACCTACAATCGAATTATCACAGTGGCCATTGAATCAGTTATAACTTAGAGCTCTCCTACAGAGAAAAAAACGAACAGCTTAGTCCGTGGCCATCCTCATCCTCTTCCCTACATTGGAGGCTGTTGTGACAGACACTGTCTCAAACCATCTTGTGAGGGTCTTCCTTTTTTTCACTGTAACTCTACGTTGATCAAGCACAATCCCCTCCTGATAACATGTCTACTGTGTGAGAGCCTAACTCTTGACATTCTTACTTAGGAATATGCGGCTATACTTCTTCCGTGACAGATTTGTTCATTATTCAGGTAGTCTGTGGTAGATTCAATATTCTTTACCAACACAATAATTTAAATGAATCTGTTCTTCTTTAGGTTTTCCTCCTCACTGTCCAGCTTCACTTGCAGATGAGGCAATTAGAAATACTAATGACTGGGGTCAAGTGCACCTGAGTCTTCACAGTGACCTCTTTGCTTCCTGAGAGGTCTTCTGTGGCACATTTGCAGATGCAATTTGTCACTTGATTTCTTGACTGCTGTTCCCATAGTTATTGAGTAAAATGAAATCCTAGGCAACTTCAATCTCTTCTCCATCAACAATAATAGTCCTTCTTAATCCATTTGTGAGCATTTTTGTTCTTTATGTTGAGGTTTAATCCATACTGAAGGTTATATTCCTTGATCTTCCTTCAAGTCCTCTTCAATTTTAGCCAGCATGGTTGTAGTATCGACTAATCTCACATGCACAAAGACACACATGTGTAAGGTATATACATAAGTACATATATGTGCATACATATACATATGTGACTATATATACATAAGAACATGGCATAATTTCAGATAAATGTGAGGTACAACCAAACGTCATAGGACAGCTTCCTAATTCGAAGGGTTAGAGCAATAGTCTTGTGGAATTGGAAAATAATTCATCAAGTTTACATTCTGTATCCTAGTTTGGGGCATTAAAAGCTTGCAAGTGGCTATCTAAAATACAACCATTAAGTATTAGTCTCGCCGAGCCCTGGTGATGTAGTGATTGTGTGCGGGACTGCAGGCCACTGGGTTGGCGGTTCAAATCCAGCAGCAGCTCTCCAGCAGCAAAGCTGGGCCTCCTACTCCCACCAGAGCAGTGATGTCCCCTCCTCCCCAAAAGGTATTAGTCTCTACTTACCCAAAGCAAGAGAAAGAATAGAAGTTAATACTATTCATAAGAATTACTATATAGGACTAATAGTCTGCATGACCTATAACCTGAATTAGAGAGTAACTGGCTATCATTCAGAACTTTCTGATCAAGGTCATGACAGACAGACCCTACAGAATGGAGTCTGCCAAAAAAGTCAGATAAATTCCCAAAGTTAATTTTTAAAAAGCAGACCTATTGGACTGATTGAGGCTGAAAGACCCCTTGAGACTAAAACTCTGTGGTACTCTTCAAACCTTGAACCAAACTTAACTTGGAAGTACACCTTGCATCTAAATAACAAAATTTCTCAAAAGAGAGTATCACCTGTAAGTACTGTGCTCCTTAAAAAAACAAAACAAAACAAACAAACAAAAAACCTGACACCAAGGAGTCAATTACTTTTAATTAGAGAGAAAAATATAAAGAGCAGGGAAATTAGATTAATGAAAATGGAGCTACCAAAATAGAAATATTAAGAATGTTCATACAATGTAATCAATTTCAGTCACCACTGGGGCTGACATTATTAAATGGAAAATGAAACTTATGTGAGCTTTCACTGAAAACATATTTTTAATAATAAAAAAGATGGAATCTACTATATTGACAAGGGAAATACTACTCAATCATAAGTAAAACAGAAAAAGCACTTAAAAGGTTATTCATGAAAAAAAAAAACTACCAGAAAAATGGAAAGAGAAGGAAACTTACCTGGATAATGAACCTTTCTCAAAAATAAAATAAGAACAATGGGCTAGCTAGGGAAGTTATGATTTACTTTAAAAAAAATATATATGTATATATATATATATATATATATATATACAGCTAACATTATACTTAATGTCAGCAACAGGGCCAAGATGTCACCATTCTTATTCAAAAGAGCCCTAAAACACTTAAGACAGTACAATAAGGCAAGAAAAAGAAATAAAAATGCACTGAGAACAGATACAAATTAAACTGCTCCTATTTGCACATGACAAGACAGAAAATCCAAAGGGATAAACTAGAGGTCACGACATTAAGACATGCATGCAAAACAATTCTTATTGCTACCTACCAGCAAAGAATACATGGACATCAAAATTTTAAAATAAAACAAGGCTAAATCTAAAATATGTACAGGACTTGAAAACCAGGACGTATTGGTGAGAGAAATCAAAGAATCTCTAAATAACTGAAGAGACATGTTCACAAATGAAAAGGTTAAATACAATTCTCCATAAAATAAATCTATTAATTTTACACACAATTCTTAACAAAATCTCAAGATTTTAAAAATCTAGATATAACAAGCTTATTTTAAAATTCCATAGAAAGGAAAAGGTTCTAGGATAGCCAGAGAATTTTGAGAAAGAGAAAAGTTTCCAATGCGACAGTCATCAGGACAGTGTGGTTTTGGTGAAGGGATAGACACAGATTATAGAAACAGAACAGAGACTTCAGAAATAGGTACATTTACAAGTACAGTCAAAGGATTTTTGAAAAAGGAAAAAAGGAAATGCAATGGAGGAAAAATAACCTTCTCACTTAATGTGTTGGGAGGAGAAAACCCTAATTTTGATATGGTTTTGGACCTTATGCAAAAATTAACTCAAAATGGGAGGGGAGCTTAAATGTACAATGTAGATCTATAAAGCTCTTCGAAAAATAGATGAGAGAAAACACTTTATAGGGTGGGGTAGAGCTCTTAAACTTGACACCAAAAGCACAATCCGTAAGAGTTGATAAACTGAACTTCACTCGAATGCAATACTTTCACTGTGCAAAAAACCTTCAGGGACTACAATGCAGCCCTTGTCCTCACTTATCAGGGCTAAGAACTGGCCTATTGTGGCAGTTACATAATCTCAAGCCAATTTGAGGATATTAAGAATGAAGGGGTGGGATCTAGCCTGACAATCAGGTCACAGACTGATGACGACTCCTGGTGGTTGTGAACTTCTCATAAGGATTCTGAGAACTTTCTTTATTTCTCCCTGAAGGCCACACTCTCTGTGCTTCTCTCTGTCCACAACACATGGAGCCACACTGGTGGCAGTCAGAGCCCTGGAGCTGGAAGAGTCAGGAGGAGACCCCGTGCCAGGCTGAGATGTTTCCATCACCACCACTGGATCCACAAGACTTTTCACCCACCTGCTTGTGATCTCCCTGTATTCAGCAGTATTGCATGAGTTATGAGTCTGAAGAGGAAATTATGGACGAATATAGGGCATATGGGCCAATATCAGACTTATGGCCTTGATATGTACTTGGCTGGGATGTTTTCTTAAAATACAATTGCTCTTTGATATAAAGCTTTCTCTTGCACACACGTGTCTCGAGATTTCTCTAGTCAATCATAAGACAACTATTAAAAAAACCTCAGGGCTGAGCCCCAGTGGCGTAGTGGTTGTGCGTTGAACTGCGGCCCACTGGGATGGAGGTTCAATTCCAGCAGTGGCTCCACAGGAGCAAAGGCGGGGCCTCCTACTCCAATCAATGATGCCCCAAAACAAAAGACCTCGAAAACTGCAACAGTTAAAAAAAAAAGTAATAACCAAAATAGTATAATTAGAAAATGGGCAAAAATAAAGAAATGTTTCACCAAAAAAAATCTATGATGATGACAAACCAACACATGAAGAGATGTTCAACCTCATTAGCTAATGGGAAAATGCAATGGCATAGCATTACCCATCTATTAGATTGACTAAAATTAAAAACAAACAAAACCAACAACAACGATGACAAACACTGGTGCAGAGATAGAAAAACCCTATCACTCAGAACTTGTTGGTAGGAGTGTAAAATGGTACCATCAAGCTGCAAAAGGGGGGCAATTTCTCACCAAACTAAACATGCAACGATGACACAATCTAGTAACTATACTCCAGGCATGGATGTCATAGAAAAAAATCTTAACTTCACACAAATGTTTAAAGTAGTGTGATTCCTAATAGCCAAAATGTAAAAAGCCCAGATGTCACTTCCATGGAAAAATGTCATTACAAGAACTGCAATAAAAGAGAACTGGGGCTGAGTCCCGGTGGCGTAAGTGGTTGAGTGTGGAACTGCAGCCCGCGGGTTTGGCGGTTCAAATCCAGCGGCGGCTCTCAGGAATGGCACTGGGTGGCTCCCACAACCATCAGAGGGCAGTGATGTCCCCCCTCCCCCCAAAAAGAGAGAACTGCTGATCTCTACAACCTTCATGAATCTCCAGAGAATTGTGGTTAGTGGAAGAACTCAACCTCAAAAGAGTTCATATCTGCGATTCTACTTAGACAATACTGAAGTGACAAGATCATACAAACAAAATAAACCATTGCTTGGAGTTGCAGAGGTGGTGTGAGAAAGGAGGGTAGGTACACCAAGTCAACATGAGTGTGCCCTGTGGGAAGGGACATGTGTGCATGTCTGGCTGGATCAGTGTCAATATCCTGGGTGTGCTCGTTGAAGACGCGACCCCTGGGGCAAACTGAGACAATGACACAGAGGATTTCTCAGTATTACTTCTTGCAACTGTATGTGAATGTACAGCTACCTCAAAATAAAACAATTGAGAAGTGAAACATCTTTATTAGTCTCATAGATAATAATGAGGGTGATGGAGGAGAACCTCAGAGACGCTTGGAGAAGGCAAAGGCTAACTTAAAGGAGGAGGGGAGGAAGAGACGGGCTGTGTGGGAAAGACAACAGGGAGCACAACTCTGGATTCCTCAAATGCATTCTGTCAAGAGACAAGGATCATGAAAAGTTCCCAGTAAGTTCTTTGTAGTTGTGCATGTGTCCTTCAAACACGAATGAGATCGAAAGGGAAATTGTCAAAATGACCGTGAGCCGAATCTGAAAGAATCCAGAGGCTGGTCAAGGGCGGCACAGAACATGGTGTAGGGATGCCGTGGGTGCAGTTGGGTGTATGCGTTCAGGACTGACTAGATTCAAATGGAAGAAAGAGAATTTGCAGTGAAAGTCAAAAGGCACATGTGGAGACGAAAAATGCTTTTCAGACCACAGAACGGAAACAAATACCATCTTTCACAGGGGAAATTACTAGCCAGTTAATGATTAAAATGAAGGGGAAAACATTTTTTTCAAAACAGTAAACAATCATCAAACACTTGACAGAAATTTTGTCAACTTTCCCCAAATGGCATGCTAGAAAAGTTGAACATCCTATTCAAACAGCATCCTTGCTTCCAGATAGGTGAAAGGCTCATGATTTTCATACCTCCTACTGTTAGCATTCGAAGCCGTTCCTTGAAAACTGCAAGATCTGAGAGGCAGAGTGAGGTAGCATGGGTAAGTGCAGAAGGAAAAAGACAGTTGAGAGTTAGTTTTCAAAAACAAACAACACACTCAACATAACACGACACCATTAAAGCAATAAAGAGGACACAGACAGCTTTACACACATACACAAAGGGAGAAGAGATGGTGCTTTACCTATTAGGTGATTGATGAGAACTACTTTGGTTAACATGACAACAGCTGGGATGAAGTGAATCAGAAAACAGGGCAAGCGGCTCCCTGACACTTGGAAGGCACCAGGCAGCGTGGTTTGAGGGCCCCTCATTTCCCTATTCTGATAAGGGAGCTGGCACAGTTCTAAGAAGTCAAACACATCTGTGGTCCACACTACTGCAGGATGGAAAAATTAGACACAGGTGAAAAGAACTCTTCCATAGCACACATACTTTAGAACTGAATGATCAGACGAGAAGCTTGCTAAGGCTCCCAATCGTAAGATGCTGAAGGCTTAAAAAGAATGGAGGAAGGACCTTTTGTCTCACAGACCTGTCATCCTCCTCAGAAAGTCAAACTAGAACAGAAGAGGTTACTAGCTGAAAATAGTAAACCAACAGTCACAAACAGCTAGAAAGGTGTCGATAGTCAATATCTCTAACTACTATAAACTGTTCGTTGGTTTTGTACTATAATCCCAAGTTCCCTAAACGTTGTTTGCCACTGGTAAAAACAAAGATGCTTGTCTGGATACACACAATAACTTGTCCTAACTCCCAGGGACTGGGAATATATACTCAGACAAATGGGGCCAGGAAGTTGAATAGACTGCTGACATACGGAAGTGTAAATGGCTAAATTCTCCGTGTTGCGACCACTGTCACTGTGGAAGCAAATGAGGGCAAAAGAAAGCTGGTGCATCCTCTGAAGCTGTTGCAAAGAATTGACTACAACAGATTCAAGGAGGATTTGGGGCTGGCTTGCTCTCCAGTGATCCCAGCAAGGGCTCTGAACTCTGAAAAGCACGCTGGGTAAGGAGTATTTTCTTACACAGGGGCAGCTAGACAAGCAAAGGCCAAAGGCATAAAACTAGCCTTAGCAAACATCTGAATTCAACATAAAAGTTTTGATGCTTTGCTTAAGGCAAATATAAAAAAAATTCTACCACTCATCCTTCTATCCCAGAATAAAGATAATTGGAGCCATGTGCTCATCACTCCTATGATGCTTGGCAAGGAACACAAAAGCTGAGGGTCTCGGGGGGACTCCAACTGGAATAGTTCTGTGAAAAATAAATCTAAAAATTGTTAAAGATGTTTACACTATTCCTTCTGTGGGTGGCCATATGGATTCTGTCTTATTAATTTTCAAATAAGAGGCAAGAAAAGGACACAGACCAAAAAAGAAAAAAGAAACAATAGAAGATATTCTAGCTGTCATTTCCAGAAAGCAGAGATTGTCCAACAACTGTCGGGGAAAAAAGCTGCTGTGGAATTGGCTTGCAATACCTTTGACCAGGGGTGGCCTACGGAAACTAGGGATTCTTGGATGTTCATGGGGAAGGAGGAAGTTTAAGAACTCCCTTAAATGTTAAGTTTCCACTAGTTTTAGACCCTAGTTTTCCAAACTTATTTGATCTCTTGCCCTGTTTTTATTGTTGTTGTTGTTGTTGTTGTTTTTGGCATCACTGCCCTCCGGTGGTCGTGGGAGCTACCCAGCCTTGCTGCTGCTGGATTTGAACCACCAAGCCCGTGGGCCACAGTCCCGCACTCAACCACTGCGCCACCAGGGCTCAGCCCTTATTGCCCTGTTTTTAGAAAAAGACCAAAAAAAAAGAATTACTGGGCACCTCCCTGGCCATTAAATACTTTTGAAACATTAAAATATAACCCCTAATCCAAAGTAATCGCTCAGCTAAAGTTGACCAAGCCCATAACCCAAGATAAAACATAGATATTGCTATGGGAGCCAGTGCCACCCCTCCCTTCCCCCAAACACTCTCACTCTCACTCTCTCTCTCTCTCTCTCTCTCTCTCTCTCTCTCTCTCCCCCTCTCTCTCTCTGCCAGTGTGTCTCCAGAAGGTGGCTTGGGGAAACTTTAGTTCTCTCAAAAATAATCACCTCTATCAAGTAATCTGAGGAAATATTGCTAGAAATGGAAGAGCTGGGTTCCAATTTAGACACTTTTCAGTCTAGGCTCTGAGGCGATCACGAGTACTAAATACTATATATTGTGTTAACAGTTTTTGACCAGTTGTTTTCTTAAGTCCTCCATAAATCAGGGATCAGAGAATTCAAGGTTATTTTTTAATATATTTTAATACTTAAATTTTTATACTTAGAAATTTGTTAATGTTTTTATGCTCACTATTTAAAATTCAAAGTGTAAAAATTTATCTCGCCCCCACAAAGTGGCACTGCACTCTGACTTACTCTTATCCACTCCTGAAAGGCCCCTTCCTCAAATGATTTCAGGAAATTTTGTGCCCATGAATACCTTTTGCAAACCTAAAAGTGCCTGTCTTGAGCATCTTGGTGTTCTTTTTTTTTTTTTTGTGGGCATCACTGCCTCTGGTGGTCGTGGGCACCTACCCAGCTGCCGCTGGATTTGAACTGCCAAGCCCGAACGCTGCAGTTCCGCACTCAACCACTTACGCCACTGGGGCTCAGCCCCTTGGTGTTCTTTTGTTTTTGTTTTGTTTTGTTTTGTTTTGTTTTTTTGGGGGGGGGGGCATCACTGCCCTCTGGTGAGAATGGGAGGCCCAGCCTTGATCCTGGAGAGCTGTTGCTGGATTTAAATCGCCAAACCAGTGGGCAGCAATCCCGCACTCAGTCACTACACCACGGGACTATGACTATGAACTATGAGATTAAATTTACAATGGCAACTGTGGAAAGGTTAGGTCGAAAGCTTAGAGGGCACTGAATTTATGTCAATTGTAGAGAAACCATTCTGACCGCATGGGCGCAAATGGTTGTGTAACGTGGGAAAATGTAGTCAATGTCAATGACTTGTACAGAAATATCTGAATTAATGTTTGTACTGTGTGTATTTTTAACGAAAACAAGATAAATTTCTAAAAAGCAAAATTGATATGTCTATCCCCCATTGATTTAAAACACAAAATCAGCAGATTTTTAAAAAACCGCAACTCTATGGCTCCCTCCATGTTTTAATTTCAAAACCTATCTTTTAGTCCTCTTGCCCACACTTCTGTTCCCTCTCTGTGGGTCACATACCTCAGAAAAACCCTGGCATAGCCCACCGGGAGACCCGCGGCCACGACCCCCCAGCAGTACTTGTACCCACTGCCAAGGAGTCAAGGCTGACTTAGAGCTACCCCGCGGGCTGAGCCTGGGTGGCATAGCAGTTGAGTGCGGGACTGCGGCCCACTGGGTTGGCAGTTCAAATCCAGCAGCAGCTCTCTAGGAGCAAGGCTGGGCCTCCTACTCCCACCAGGGGCCAATGATGCCCGCCAAAAAAAGAAAAAAGAGCTATCTCGCGAGACTGGGTAGGACTCCACAGGAAAACTTCAGTGGGAGTGGAAAGCCTGATCGTCCCCTAAGAGTGGCGAATGGTTTCAAAATGCTGCCCAAGGGATAATCCACTACGCCACGAAGGCTCCTCTCCAGCCCCCACCGAGGTGCAACCAGCACAGAGGGCGAAGACACTGGGCAGGCCTGCCCCACGGAGGAACCAGCTGCACCGATAGGCTTTAGACTTTCTCCCCAAAGAGACACTGTTGGGTTGGAATCACTTGGGGAATTTTCAAAAACTCATGCCTGCTGTGATGGTTAGGCTTTTCTGTGCCCACATGACACCTGTAAGATGAGGTGGGTGAAGCCTAGTCTATCGATCAGGCCGTGGCCTAAATATAAGGGGACATGCTGGAGCGTGGTCACCCCTTTTTCCCCTTCCTTTCTGGGTTGGACCGGCTGCCTCACCTCATCTCACCGCCTGCTGGATGCCTTGCACTGTCACACCACGAGGTCCCACGATGACTAGCTTCACCACAGGGTGCTACTGGTCTCCGCTACACTTCACATCTCACCTGTGCCTACCTCTCCTGCACTTTGACCTAGTAGCTGCCAGGGTTGGAAAGACTCACACTATAGTAACTGACCCATGATAGAGTGAGACTGAGCTCTCTGTACAGCTATGTGGGATGCTTTGCTGCTAATTTCCTTTTGTACACACACACACACACACACACACACACACACCCCTCTACTCACATTTATTTTTAAGTGCCCTGGTTTTGTTACTTTAGTGAACAGACTGACATACCTGCTGACTGCTTCTACCCTCCTCCGATTTAGAAGTCTGAAGTGAGGACAGAGTCTAGTTTCTAGAACCCCCAGGTCCTTCTCATGTGAGCCAAGGTTGAAAATCATAAAGAAACTTGGCAAGTGTTTCTCTCAAGGGAAAAGAGGTGCTGTCATCTTCTCTGTTCCTTTCCAGCTTGATCTCTCACCAGACATGAGCAACTCCCACCATGCTCACGGGTGGCTATCTTTGCCTCTTATCTCCGTGGAGTGCTCCCAGGGAGAAGACCCCAGCTCTTCCTTAAGGAGGATTTGTAAGGCAATCGGCCCCCTGCACAACTCTACTCCAGAGGAGTCACAGGCTGAGCAGACTCTGCTCTGCACTGAGCCACGGCCATCAGCTCCCTGACCTGCACACAGTCGAGGCTGCAGCAAGAACAGAAAACATGGTGTTTCTATGGCCCAAGGATATTCAGGAGTCAGCAGAGATTGGTCCCTAGGGAGTTTTAGGATGGACGTTTGTGGGAGAGTCTTGCTGCTCCATACGTTATGAGAAGGGATGGGGTGGAAGAGCTGAAGGGGGAGAGGGGTTAAGAGATGCCCTTTATTCTTTACCATTTCCCCCCAAAGGAGCTTCCAAGAGGATTTATCCCGCTCCCCAAGAGCAGTATCTATGCAAGTAATTATCAGTCTTATTAGCATGCATGACATTTCCAGTGAACATTTTGGCCATGTCAAAATTAGTTGCCATCATCTTTTTTTCCAGTACGGTTAGCAGCTCAGTTAACTCAAAGCAGATTAACCTTCAGAAAGCCACTGACATGAGAGTCCAGCGCTGCATACATCGTAAGCACCAGGCCTGGTGATGATCAAAATCACAGGGGAAGAATGGCAACGGTGTGCCTGTGGCTCCACCCAGGCACTGCACGTCGTGGAAACACGTCTGAAGTTTCCTCAGTGTGATCACCAGTAAGAAAATCGGAGCGCCCAAATGACACAGCCTTCTCTCCACCTGCTCCTGCATGGGACACATCTGGCCCCAACCAAATTAGTGGCCCCTCCCGTGCCCCCCATCCTTCAGGATGGGCAAGTAAGTGAACAGCAGAGCCCCCGGGCCCCTTCCTGGCCTCAGCAAGGAGAGCCGGGCCTCCACTTGAGAAGGGCAGCCCTGCACCGGGGATCTGGGGCGCTCAGAGATCACCGGTCTCTACAGCTGGCTCCACGTGGACGTTATCTCCCCTGGCCACACAAATATTTTCTGTCCAAAATTGTCTCTTCCAATTTGGAGAACGGGCTCCCTCAGCTGATGCAATCTGGCAGAACAGCTGGGCTAAAAGTCACTTGCCCAGATGTGCTCCAGGACACCCGGCTGCGGCCTCTAGGAATTTCAAGTGATCAAAACAGGAAACTTAAGAGTCTTTCCCTCCTGCGTGAGGACGGCCTAGCTATGATAAGCTGTGACGAGGAACTCAAGCAGTGCAGCGCTGACTGCTCCCAGGACCCTCACCAAGTTTGTCTGTGGATGAGATAATATCAGCTGGCACGGAAGAATCCAGATCAGCATCCAAAATTCCCAGGGGGTCCAGCTGTGCTACATGGTGCCCTCGTATCTAGGGATGGGCCAACAATGGAGAGGGAAGGACACACACAAGAGGACAGGAGAAAAAAAAGAGGGAGGGGTGAAAAAAAAAAGCAAAATTGCATTAAAATGAGCATTTGCAGATTAATTCTCACCCACGTTTGAAGAAACAGTTACTGGAGCATCATCAAAATTTACACAACTAATTCCGAGAGGATCAAGTTTTGCAATGTGGTGACCCCTGACCTGGAAGCAACAATACAAATCAGTCATTAAACAGATTCAATGAGATATGAAAAAGGCTAACACAGTCATGATTCATACAAACCTTTTCCATAGGAGCCTTTCAGCACCAAAAAAACTCGTACAACAAAATTAGACTTTAAAAAGGCTGTTGTCATGAATGAGTCCCAGTGGCGCTGCTGGTGAGGTTTTGGGTTGCTAACTCCGAGGTCAGTGGGTCAGCTCGGCACCCCCCGCCCCCCCACCCCCAGCCCCCAGGAGAAAGATGAGGCTGCTGCTCCTGCAATAGTTTACAGTCTCAGACAACCCATGGGGGCGGGGGGCGCGGGGGGGTGGGGGTGGCGCGGCAATGAGTCAGAATCAACTCCGCCAAAATGGTTTGGCATTTTTAACTGGGCAAAAATGCATTTTTCCCCCCCAAAGGAAGACATTTTTTTTCTGCTTTTAATAAAGGCTGGCAGTCTACAAAGTATCTGTTTCTTGGGATTCTGCTTCTCTCCAGTTTCCCGGGATGAACGGAAATGCGATATGCCAGGGAATTCTTAATCCAACTTTCAACATAAGTATCTTCCAGGGAAAAAAAAACGACAGCTGAAGAGCTGACTTTTGATGAGGGAGGGATGTAGGAATCACCATGGCTAACTGGATGTTTCCCGAAGAGAAGTCAGCCTCGCATGCTGTCAATGGGCAGCTGAGGGCAACTCAGGTGCCGGTGACTATGTCAACATCTAGTCATCAGACCCAGACAAAAGCCCCACCTGGATTTGGATCACCGCTTATGAAGGGCTTTAAGAAGGACACTTCTTCAAATCGCTATTGTCTTTGTCAGTTTATCCCCAAAGCCTGGCTAGCACTGTGAGAAGGGGTGCAGATTCTGACAAGGCTCCCAAAGATCAATTTGAACCTATCATTCAGTCGGTGGATTGAATGCAGCTGGTGGCCACCAACCCCACTGTGCATCTCACCTGGAGACAGTCCTAGTGCTTACTGCTCACCACTCCCCTGTCCAGGGAAAAGGAGAGAACCGAGAGCATGACACAACGGACTAGGGACCCACCACCTTTACTATACCGGTACCAACTTAACATGTGGTCTCCCTATGGTCAGGGGAAAAACCTGGGTGGCGAGACGACACAAAAACGGTCCCTATGCCAACCTCTGGGAAGCACACCAAAGTCAAAGAGCAAAACCCACTTGCTGACCTAATTCCACTTGTGCAGAGGTTCAGGCCTCCCTGCAGCCAGGGATGGAAGGGGCAGCTGGAAATCAAGAAACGCCAGGAGTGAGGGGAGGAGTTCTGGTGGTGTAGTGGTAACAAGCTGGACTGCCATCCGAAAGGCCCATCAATGGAAACCACCAGCCACTCCTCCGGAGAGACAGAGATTTCTATTCCCATGAACAGTTATAGCGCTGGAAACTCACAGGGGCAGTTCTGTCCTGTCCCATGGGGTCACCCTGAGCTGGCATCACTCAATGACAGTTGAGTTTGGTTCTGTACTGAGCAGGAACACTGGGTCTGCTGCTCCTTTTCTCTCCTCCAGGGAACTTTGCACACCGAGAAACTTAAAAGGAGCGGGTGGGAATTCTCCCACAAAAGCCAGTGAGTGTTCTGAAAGGCAGGCAATGGCGTTTTTGAACAAGGACAAGGAGAAAAGCCCCAGTGTCCAGAACCCGCGGGCGGAGACCACTCAGCAGCAGGACTTCTGGAGACGGCCTCGGCCTCACTCACCTGGGGGAGACTCAGGAGCTTCTTTCACTCGCCTCTCCCCTTTTTCTCAGTTTTGCTTCTTCCTTCCAACTTCACAGGCTTAGTTTTTCTAAGATGTTAGCTGTTTGCGACTGCGAAAGGTCAATACCTAACCCAACAGACATTCTTGCTGTCCACGGTCCACTCAGACTGTCCCAGCTTATTTCTATAACCTGTTATTTTCCCTCGGTGGGCAAATGATGACCGGAGTTTTCTCACCATACAAATCACTGCCTGCTAACTAGTCAGAAAACGGAAGGCGCTATTCTAAGCAAGCACCTGAGATGCCAGAGGACTCACTCTGACAGGGTTAGAATGCCCTAGTGCTTCATTTCTTGTCCTATCTAATGTACGGCCTCTCCCAAGATGGCAAAATAGGGAGAACTCACTTGGAAGGACTACGATACCCCAGTGGACTGTAAGATGCCACATCCTCCTGGATGGTCAAAATCATGCCGACGTGTGCCTTACCTGATATGCCCTGATGAGAGACTGCACGGCCAAGTGGTCTTCCACGAGCTTGTCAACATTGGGCTGGGCCGCCACCAGTGACTGTGCTCCAGCGATGGCAGAAAGGGAGACTTGGCTGAGGGGAAGGGGGCTTTGGTACGCAGTGCCTGGGGGGGCTCCAGCATTCGTGTTGCGGAAAAATATGTCCCATGACTAAAAACAAAGAAGATGTGCAAGTATTACTGATTTGTTGTCCCAAGTCCATTTCCTAATTGAAGAA
>PVJH01037640.1:0-17778 GCA_004026705.1 Nesogale talazaci | reverse complement strand
GTTGTGCGCGGGACTGCAGCCCACTGGGATGGAGGTTCAATTCCAGCTCCATAGGAGCAAAGGCTGGGCCTCCTACTCCCACCACCAGAGGGCAGTGATGTCTAAAAAAAAAAAAAGTGGATTTGATGCCCACTGTGGTAGTTACATAAACTGGTGTCAACTTGAGATTATTAAGAGTGAAGGGGTGGAATTTAGACTGTCACTCAGGTTTCAGCTTGATGACCTCATTGGAGGTGCTACAGAGACAAATAGCTCACTGGAAGCCAGAGATACTCTCTCTGTTTAGTCTTCCTTCTGACAAGACTCATGAAGCGATGCTGATGAAACCAGAGTCCTGGAACTGGAGGAGCCACGTGGAGAGGCCTGTCAGAGCTTAGATGCTTCCACTGTTAGAAGAATGAACAAATCTCTCTTGGGGGAAGGATAGCTAGAATGTTCCTTGGAGACAAGGATCGTAAGATTTCAGCTCATGCCCTTTGGACATGTTATTTGGATGGACTAGCCCCTTCAATGAGATTGATGGACACAGTGACTATGACCATGCATGCCTAGGCATGGTTGTGAGGATGGCACCAGACTGGCCACATTCCATTTGACTGTCTGTGGGACCACTGTGAATTGAAATCATCTTGAGGGGCCTTCACAATAATAGCAATTGACTAAATCAACTAGGTTTTAAAGGTTCCATGTGGCATAGCCATGGCTCAGAGGTCAAGCATTCAACTGCTTACCTGTTGAACACTGGTTCAAACCCACCGGCTGCCTCATGGGAGGCAGAACTGGCAGCCGAGAGGTTGCTTTTCTACTCTGTCTTGTCAGGGCACTCACGGCAAGTTAGCAGTAACTCGATGACCTACAACAATCGCTTTTAGAAAAATTGTCGTCAAGAACCTATACAGAAAAAAAAATACACCAATTCACAATAACAAAATAGAATATGACAAAGGGAGAAGTCGCAGAACCTAAATTGTAAACATCCATTTTGTAGAGGGCTATGGAGGACAGTGGGGGCCACAAACCCAACTGCAGAGCATCTGGTCAGATTCAGCCACTGGCAGATCCCCCCTGACCACAGACAAGGGACTCAAACAATTTTCCTAACAGGTAGGGATTATTGGAATTGTGATTATACTGGATCCTTGGTCAGTTGACTTCCCTCTTGACCCAACCTGAAATTCTTCTAGGTGCAAGTATTTCTTGCTAGTTCTAAAACAAAATTTTCTTCCCTGGAGTTTTTTTAATATCCACAGTGGTTTTTTCTTTCTTACCCACTATTTATATTTTATCACTGCATTATTCTTTTACCCTGACCCCTTTATTTTGTTTCTGTTTTTTTTTTTATTGCCTCTGTTGGGTTTTCTAGTGTGGGAAACACAGACAGAGTAGATACCCAGAGATTTTAAGAACTGATGCAAGTTATGGGGGGTGGGGTGGTTGGGGTTGAGGGGTGGGAGATAGGGAGGGTGAGGGGGCAGGGGTGTAGAAATGAACAATGTATACGGGAAGGGGGAGGGAGCCCTAGAACTGATGGTGATTTCACAACTCATTTTAAAAGTGATTTCATCCTTGGGGTGGGCGGGCGACTGGAGAAAGTGTT
Organism: Nesogale talazaci; assembly: GCA_004026705.1. Classification (NCBI taxonomy): domain Eukaryota; kingdom Metazoa; phylum Chordata; class Mammalia; order Afrosoricida; family Tenrecidae; genus Nesogale; species Nesogale talazaci. The sequence goes on along the minus strand of PVJH01037640.1, from coordinate 16,181 downwards.
CTAAAATTGATTGTGGTTATGATTGAACAACTCTTCTTGATATGATTAAGCTATTAGACAGGACAGAAAATACACGGATTCCACACTCTCTGTGTATAATTCATGACACTGATCACAGTTTGGAGTTGCACAGCGTCCACCCCCTCCCCCGCCCCTCTATGCTGAGTCCTTTCTTCCTCATTTACATACACTCATCCTCATTTACATACACATCCTCATTTACATACATTCACTTCCTTCTAAGTTTCCTATTTCATCTTGGGATTGTCATTTTGATTCCAAATTGGTACTTCTTAAAAGAACATAATACAGGGCTGAGCCCCGGTGGTGTAGTGGTTGTGCGCGGGACTGCGGCCCATTGGGATGGAGGTTCAATTCCGGCTCCCAGGAGCAAAGGCTGGGCCTCCTACTCCCACCACCAAGGCAGTGATGCCTAAAAAAAAAAAATAAAGAGCATAATGCTCAAGGCAGACATATTTTTACTGATTAAGCTAGGCTGTTGTTCGGTTTTAAGATGACTTGGGGGGGGGGGTGTCTTTGGCTGAAGGTTTACAGATCATCTCAGGGCAATGGTTTCAGGGGGCTCATGTACATGTGCCATGGCTCCAGAAAGTTTGGAGTCCAGGAGAATTTGAAATTCTGTCCTGCACTCTTTCCCCCTTTGGTAAGATTCTTCAGTGGAATCTTTGATTAGATAACAACTGCTTTTAAAAATGAAATGATGGCCCGTTCTCAGTTTGTTCACTTCCTGCCTAAGAGATTTATAGCCTATTCTTTATGAAGCATGTTATGTTATAATTAAACCAATGCTGATATGGAACCAAAGATAAATGGTGCATTACATGCTTTCTCTAAACAATCCAATCCTTCGAATCATTTGCCTCTGATATAGAGTTTGATGTCAATTTCTGGATCTACCTAGAGGACACCAAGAAACTCACTGGCCCCAGTGTTTTCTAGAAGCTGTGCCACTCTTCAAAGCCCAGAGTTTAAGAAAAGTAATTTGTGAGGGGCTTGCATTTTGCATTCTCGAGGTACTGGGGTCAGATCTCCCGTACTAACGTCAGTGAAAGTTTTGTGAAAGGTTAAATGGAGTAAGAGCAGGGCTGAAATCTTCAGGATACAAGATAAATAGACGTTTACTAGAGAGCCCTTAGAAAACAAATGCAACATGACAGGTGGCTGACTGCCTTTCCCATCATTATGCATGCGAATTCTTCACACCTGTCATGGTGCTTTGCTCTTAAAAGACCTTACAGGACCTTCTCAGTGGATGTTTAACTTTTTCAGGCTGTTTGAAGAACCTGAGAGAACTCAATGTGAGTTTCAACCACCTGAGAAGCATTCCTCCAGAAGTGGGAGACTGTGAAAATCTGGAGAAAGTGGATTTTTCCGGAAACCTAGACTTGACTGAGCTCCCCTTTGAAGTAAGACACAAACGCTTCTGCACTATGACTTATGTTTATTCGGATGACAACCTGGTTATAATATGGGAGAAGAAAGTTAAAAAGACTGTTTTATGCTATTTTGGTGATTATTTGAATCACCTTATACCACCTAGTATAAGATTTTTTTGGCATCACTGCCCTCTGGTGGTGGGAGTAGGAGGCCCAGCCTTTGCTCCTGTGGAGCCGCTGCTGGAATTGAACCTCCATCCCAGTGGGTCGCAGTCTCGTGCACAACCACTACGCCACCGGGCCTCAGCCTATAAGATATTTTTAAAATGGGCTTATACCAGGCAAGGGACTGAATTTAGAGTCAGAAACACTAACTGTCAAAGGAAAATGAAGTAAAACATATTTCCTTTCTTTTTAAACTAATGAAATTTTATTGACATATCTTACAATTCCATTCACATACAGTTCTGTGGTTCGGTCCCCTTGACAGGAGCTAGACAATCATCAATGCTGTCAGCTCCCCACCCCTCACCCCACCCCCTGCTTCTCTTCCCATCCTATCAGGGAATGGTTACTCCAAGCATCCTATGTCCGTGCAAGATGTGATTATTCTCATTGAATGTACTGGGCTTATTGTCTATCATGCAGACCTCGATTTATGTATCCCTAGTGGTGGATTTGTAAATAAGTAACAGGGATAAAATTTTTCTTTAAAGAAGACACACGTTGTCTTCACTTATTCCCTGCCATCTAGTGGATTTGGACTCTCATAATCTTCTGGGGAAGAAGAAAGAAAAGGGCTGGGGTAGAAGTTGGTCTGATTTTCCTGATGACCAGGTAACCCCCGAGACACAGAAACTTGAGGCTGAATTAGCCGTCTCCGTAACATCTCCCTCGGTGTCCTCTTCACCGTCACCCCTCTGACTCCAGGCTTGTTTTTCTAAATTCCAAGCGTGGAGGGAAAATGAGAACTTGCCCTTTCAGGAGAATGGATGTTGCCTGTCTCATGAAACCAGAGTCGCCAATGTGGAATTGGGTTTGATAGCTAGGGGTTCCAGTCAACAGAAGTCTGAATGGATTGCTGTTTGCCCTCCTTTATTCCTCTGGGCCATTGCTGGTGGAGTGATCCAGGAGGCCAATAGTTTGGGACCACCGGGTGCTCTTCAGGAGGAAGACGAGGCTTCCTGCTTCTGTAAAGAGAAAGCCACAGGGGCCAGGGATATAGCCGATAGGGGCTTTCGGCGGATACTTTCCCGGCTTTATTTGGTATGTATTGCGCTACACTTGAGATCAAAATGCATCTCTCACCGTCTTTTCATTAGCCTGCTAAACACAACATGAACTACCATCACAAGAGACTGTAGGCATCGGGCAGACACTGTAGACACACCTCATCCCATGTCCCAGCGCTGGAAACCCAAACGTGATTCTTCTGAAGACTTTTCAGAACTCAGTCCTATCAAGCCCACTGCTGCTGAGCCGGTTCTGATTCAGGGCAGAGTGGATGAGTCCACGAGGTCCCCCATAGGACAGAGGAGAGAGTTCCTATCTGGTTCCCCAGGTCAGGGAATCTTCATGGAGACAGACTGCCACCCAGCTCTCTCTGCAGCAGAATGGCCGATGGATTTGAACCTCCCATCTTTCGGTGAGCAGCGGAGCCTTTAACTGCTGTGCCAGAGGGCTCCTCCTGAGGTTTTCGTTCATTCTGGGGCCGAGAGAGACGGGGCGGGGTAGAACTGTAACTCTTTATGGGAGTCTAAAGTTTCATTCCCACCCCTACCCCCCAAAGTAGCAGGGTGACTGGTGGTTTCGAACTGCTGATCTTTCGGGTAACAGTCCAACAAGGCATCACCGCTGTGTCACGAGGGCCACTCACTCATCGAGAGAGCCTCCACGGAAGCCCACTAACCTCCAGAGCTTGCACTTCTGCCTTCGCGGGGTTGGGGTATGCTGTCCTCCCCATGAAGGGAGGCTTCTGTTCCTGAAAAGTTACAGCCTCAAAACCCCACAGGGGGAGTCCTGCGCTGTCCTCTAGCCTGGAGTCAAATCGACTCAAGAACAGTGAGGTTTTTTTCCCCCCTCTGTTTGCGTTCTCCTTACTGGATTGACTTCCCCTTCTACCCATCCACTGTGACCTATGGAAGGTATTTCTAGCATCTTCTTCATGACCAATGCTATATTGGCATTAAGTCACTTCCCCCCGCCCCGCCTCCTGCAGTGTTAGGTGTCAAAGGGAGCCAGCTTCTGATATATAATCGCGGGTTCAGTAGGCGCAGTTGTACAGTGATAATTATTTATTATTATAAAAAAGTTAACGAGAGCATGAGAGAGAGGAATAGTAAGAGTCAGACACATATCAATCACATCATGGTAGCATGCTCGCTTCCGCCAGTTGGAGAGAGAGCCAGTGGGAGAAGGGATTACATGAGTGAGAGGAGCTGAGAGCATCTGGCGTTTGAGGGGCAGGAGAGAGAGACCCTCTATCTTTTTTTTTTGGCATCATTGCTCTCGGTGGTGGGAGTAGGAGGCCCAGCCCCACTGCTGGAATTGAACCTCCGTCCCAGTGGGCCGCAGTCCCGCGCACAACCACTACGCCACCGGGGCTCAGCCCGAGACCCTCTATCTTATGTCCCATCCTTATATACCCTCTGGAGCCCTGCCAGGCCCCTAATTACAGGTTAGAACATACGTCACCGAAGGGGTTGTGATATATGCACATTATAGGAAAGGGAGGCATCGGGGTCCCATGTGACAAGACCAGCCCCCAGACTCCTGGATGTGGCTAAACAGGTTAGACAAGAGATCATTAGCAACAGCATGTGAATCCGCCAGCAGGCTTCAAAGAAGCGAACCATCATGCTGACAGCAGGGGTCAGCTCTGTTGTGAGACACACAAAGGCCTCAGATCACTGGGAGCTTCAGGGAGAATAGCTAACTTAACCTCCACACCAAATGCTGGTAAAGACTTTGCTCAATATTTTGGAGTCTATAATTGTGGAAAAGTCTGGTCTTCATCCCATGGTGAGGGCGGGCAGGCACTTCATCCTAACTCTGCACATGGAAAGGCCTCACACGAGGTTTTCTCTGCAGAAATTGGCGAGGCTTGTTTGTAGAAGCCCTGGGCACCCACCTGCTCTGACCTTCGCCTCCCCGACACATACAGCATAGTGACTGACGTCTTGCTACTCATTGTCTCACAGCCCTAACGATTCCTTTCTAGTTAAGTGGTTTGAAGCGAGTGACGTTCGTAGATCTCTCCGCCAACGCGTTTTCCAGTGTCCCCATCTGCGTCCTGAGGATGTCCAGTTTGCAGTGGCTGGACATTAGCAGCAACCACCTGAACGACCTGCCGCAGGACATAGACAGGTAAGGTGTGTGCATTTGGCTGACACGGTCACCACCCACAATAGGTGACTGGTCCCAGAAACCCCGCGAGCCTTAAGTTTCCAGAAGATTCAGTTGGTTCTCTGTAGACAAAAGACCGCTTCCAGTCTGCCTTGCGCACATGCACTGGTGCCTGCCTTTGAGCCACTGTTCTGTTGTCTTGGCGAACTTTGATCTGCTTCATCTTTAACAGAACTCTGCAGAAGACGGAAACAAATGAACAAAAAACCCAAACCCGCTGCCACCAAGTCTATTTCATATCAACCCCCTGGAGGGTTCTGCGGCTGTAACTCTTTCGGGGAGCAGACAGGCTCATCTTGCTTTCTTGGAGCTCACGGTGGTTTTGAACCACCGATCCCAGGGTGCCTAAAGTTATTCCATAGGAAAGAGGCGCGTTACTCTCTTGAGAATATCACGGAGGGAAAACTTCATTGATTTTGCTTGTTGGTTTTAGACATACTCTTTTAAAGTAAGATTGATAGACATTGTGAGATTTTCAGATTATCTCTTGGTTGTTATTCATATCTTAATAGTAGATGTTGCACAGAACCGTGGGAGATTCACTCATTTTCAGCTAGCACGAGGCTCCTGCCTGGGCAGGTCTGGTGAATTGAAGCCGGGTAGGAAACACATTCTCTAGGCCGCTGGAGCCCACAGCCTGCTTTCTAAAGTAGCGTAAGTCCACGACAGAGAAGCAGAGGCCAGCGGTGATTGACGTCGGAATGCTGGCTGGTCCACACGGTTGGCTCCCATGCCTGCCTGGGTTGGGCAGACGAAATAGGGAGTGTTTTCATTTGAAACCCTATGTTGGAGACCTTGCTGAACTATTTGTGGGGTCAGGGGAGATCTGGCAAACAGATGAACTGGGGGTGGGGGGAGGGTGGAATACCTAATTCAGAACACAGCAGGAGGCCGAATGAAACCTAGTCGGTGCATATTCTGTTTATTTCCTCTGCAGTTTCCTTCATGACTTGAAAGTTTAGGAACTTCACACACACACACACACACACACACACACACACACACACTTCTTTTTTCGAGGGGGGCATCACTGCCCTCTGCTGGGAGTAGGCGGCCCAGCCTTGCTCCTGGAGAGCTGCTACTAGATTTGAACTAGCAATCCATTGGGCTGCAGTTGGGCACACAACCACTATGCCACCGGGGCTCAGCCCGAGGAGAATGTCTTCAAGGGATTGGCCACCCAGAGGGGCTGACCCTCCAGGGCTTGTAGTTTTCTTTCCATGGCCCTTTGAACCCTCAGGCATGTGGAAGGCACTCAAGGTGAGAGCCACTTTTGAGGCCCTCTTGTGGCCTGTCGTGAGCTGCTGATTTCCTGGAGTAGATCGCCAGGCCTTTCTTCCTGGTCCCTTTTAATTTGCCAGCCCCACTGCAGCTTACTTAACGAGCCTCCCAGCTGCGTGCAAGTGTCCACTGACAGACACACAGCAGGTGCGTCCACCTGGAACGGCACCTGGGTCTCTACCCTGGGAGGGGAGAACTCTGCCACGGACCCAGTGCCCCTCAGCACGGTCCACTCTGTGTGTGTCACACGGCTTAGTGGGTCTGCACAAGCACCTGGCGATCGAGTCAGTAAAAACTGAAAAAGATAGGGTCATCGTGGCATGAGCGTATTTAAATCTCGAAAGGAGGGGATTCTTGTCAGGGTCACAGCTATGCACGAAGCAGGGATCTCCTATAAGAGTTTACCTGTAGCTCAAGTTGGCCTTCTTGGCGGCGAAGCCTGGTGAGTGAGTTGTTGGGTCATTCCCTCTCCACTTTTTCTGTAGGCTGGAAGAGCTACAAACCCTCCTCTTATACAAGAACAAGCTGACCTACCTCCCCGAGGTCCTGCTGAACCTGAAGAAGCTCGCTTTGCTCGTGGTCAGCGGGGACTGTTTGGTGGAGCTGCCCACTGCCCTCTGTGATGCTTCCACACCCCTAAAGTGAGTGAACCAGAGACCCCCACAGAGACGCGTCCACATCCCGGATCAGCAGGGCGGAGCGCTCTGTGTCTGGTCAGCTCTTCTGGGAGTGGAGTTAGGCAGAGTTCCTATTCCGAGCACCTGAGGGCCGGTGCCCAGCCATCGTGGTGTGCTTTTTGGGGCAGGATTCTGAAGCTTTTGTAAATGGTCCGGGACAGGGAGGCTTAGGGGATTTCTGGACCAATGGTGCTGATCAGGTGAGGGCGGCATGGATCTCGGGGGGCCGATTGCTAACTATAAAGGGTTGGGGGCTGAAACCCATCTGGATAGGCCTTGGGAGACAGGGGATGGGAAAGGCCACAGGCCGGAGCCCCTGGGGCGGCCATGTGTCCCGCTCTGACACACCTGGGACCAGCAGGGGTTGGGACTGATGGTGTGGCTGGTGGGGTGCAGACACAGTGATGAACAGCACTGGGACCCACTGGCCGGTCCCACGCAGCAAGCGCAGCACAGTGTCCCAAAGGCTGTCTGGGTGGGTGACTCCACCCAGATTCCTCACCTGTATGGAGATTTATTGAAAAACAAACAAACAACAAACAAAATACCCCAAAGAGACAAACCATTCATACAGCTACAACCCCCACTGAGTGACATGGGAGGGGGGCTAAGAAATGAAGTGGCCTCTTAGTCTGAGCTGGTGGGGAGGACTCCAGCCCCCTGGCGCCTCTCCTTGCACCCCCTAAGTAGCACATCTGGCCAGCATTTGGGGCACTGGGGCTTTTCCTTGACTCTCTGCTGACCCAGTTTGGCATCCCCAGTGGCTTGGAGTCTCTCTGAGAAGTCGCTCACGAGGCCACTAGATGAAAAGTCGATGAAAAATGGAATTAAAAGATAAAAAAAGATAAAAAACAGACCACTACTACCACCACCACCACCACCACCACCACCAATAAGACCATTCATGAGATTTCCTCTGCAGAATAGAAATAGCTGTTATCTTTCAGGATTCTTTTTTGGGTGGGTGGGGGCATCACTGCCCTCTGGTGGGAGTAGGAGGCCCAGCCTTGCTCCTAGAGAGCTGCTGCTGGATTTGAACCTCCAACTCAGTAGGCCTCAGTCCTGCACACAACCAGTATGGCATTGGGGCTCAGCCCTCAGGATTCTTTTGGAGAACCTTTGATTGAGATTTTCAGGGATGGTGACTGGGCCCTACCCACTTCTTCTGATCTCCTGGCAGAGGGAGTGATTGTCCCAGGAGGCAATTAGCCTTTTTGTACGAGTAATTTTAATATAAAAAACATAGATAGTAAAGTCATGTTGTTTTCTCCATCCTCTTGACTAGATTTGTCAGCCTGATGGACAACCCTATTGACAACACCCAGGGGCAAGATGATGACGCGGTGACGGAAAGTGAACGAGATCGCCAACATTTTGATAAAGAGTTTATGAAAGCCTACATTGAAGATCTTAAAGAGCGAGGTGAGTCCTTCTTATTGAAAAGGAATCTAAGGCTGAGCTCCGGTGGTGTAGTGGTTGTGCGCGGGACTGCGGCCCACTGGGATGGAGGTTCAATTCCAGCTCCACGGAGCAAAGGCTGGGCCTCCTATTCCCACCACCTGAGGGCAGTGATGCCCCCCCCCCCCGAAAAAGAAAAGGAAACTATTGTTATCTACTTACTCATTCACTGATACAAACAGAATGAACACGACTGTTTGGGGCACAAGTTTGTTTCACTCTGTAGATTACACAAGGCACATTTCTGAGAACAGCGAGCGTCCTCATGCACTTGAATATTTCATAGGTCGCCAGCTATTTGACAGAGAGGCTGGGAAACGCATTTAGAATGCAAGCGAGGCATGGCTAATTGCACCTGAGTGATTAGCAAGACTCATACACACCCGAAAGTTTTCTGAGGTAATGGGAAAATAAGACTCAGTTAAAAAACAAAACAAAACATTTAATTCATCTTTTGGACGTATGCGGACCGAGGTATGCTTACATCAAGAATGCACAAAGGGGGGATGCAGAAAACGATAGATTAGGAAAATAGACCCATGCCTGTTTGCTGCCCAGGAGACCAAATCCACGGCCTGGAACCGATTCTGACTCATCGAGACCCACTCTGTAAGGCAGAGTGGAACTGCCCCTGTGGACTTCGGACACCACCAGTCTTTACGGGAGCAGACAGTCACCTCGTCTTTCCTCCTTGGGGCAACATATGGGTTTGAACTGTTGCCCCTGCTGTTAGCAGCTCAACAGCTAACCCACTGAGCCACGAGGGTCCCCTTTGGTGTCCGGGGAAGATGGAGCGCACGCAGTGAAAGTGCCTCTGGAAAAGAGAAAGCGTGTTGTCTCTGAGCCAGATCCCACTGGCTCTTGGAAAAGAGCTGAGTGACAGCATTTGGCTCTGTTGTACCCGGGGGTCCCTATGAACAGAAGTGACCCCGTGGCACCTGCCAGGACCAGGTGGCTATGGTGTCCTGGAAGACATAGAGCCCCTTTCTTCCGGTCACAAGCAGCCACGTGACGGAGGTCAGTCTTCATTCTAACTACCACCTCCTCTCAACCTGCAGGGCCAGAGAGTGAGCTCTCTTCTGTCTCCTCCTCCCTCTCCTGCTCCTCCCCTTCCTCCTTTTTGGATAAGCCAGGTTCAGACCCCAGAGAAGGAAGGCGCCGCCCCGTCTGTGGATTGAGGGAGGAAGTAGCGCAGGTGGCCCCTTGCTACTGAAGATGAGCATCGTGGGCAGGTTCCCGCTCTCCCCTTTCTGAACATCCAGCACAGGGACGTGCTTGGTAGGGGTGCGAACCTGATTAGGTGCATTCAGATCTGTGAAGATGAATAAAAATGCCAGTCATTAGGGACACGAAAGCAAAATAATGGAGAAAAATTCTCAGTAGATAATGCTACTTTATTTTTGTGGTCTCTAATATTGACTGCATAGGAGCGCTGGGGATGCAGTGGGCGACGAGTTGGACTGCTAATGAAGGTCAGCGGTTTGAAACCACCAGCTGCTTTGGGAGAAGGATGAGGCTGTCTACTCTCCTAGGGATTTGTAGCCTCAGAAACCCAGGGGGACCATACTACCCCCTCCAACCAGGGTTGCTATGAGTCAGAAATGACTTGATGGGAGTCAGAGTTTGATCATCTTCCCTGTTGAATATTATGGACTAAACTAGAATTCTGTGTTAAAAGTGAATCTGGGGGCTGAGCCCCGGTGGCGTAAGTGGCTGAGTGCGGGACTGCGGCCTGCGGGGTTGGTGGTTCAAATCCAGCGGCGGCACTCAGGAGCAACACTGGGTAGCGCCCACGACCACCAGAGGCAATAATGGCCCCCTCCCCCCCAAAAAAAGTGAATCCAAAATATAGAAATATCTATTTGCCAAAGTGTCTCTTTGTGCTGTTTGATTTTTCTTCCTGTACAAAGACCCCAGCAACTTGCTGGTATTCGTTTTACTTTCTCCTGAGTATGTTTAAGTGCTGCCATGTAAGAAGACTAAGAGAATTAGAGAAAACAGCTTTTCAATTTGGGTTCGGGGTGGCCAGGAATAAAAGAATCGGCTTTTTAAAAAATGACCTGCTTTTAAAAGTTAACTTTGTGATGACAAATTTGGAATTTGTTCACTTATTTCTAAATAATTATAATGACCATGTCTTTCATCTATCCATAGTAAGTCGAACCAGATGATATCACTAATATCCAGCTGGCTTGAGCCTACAAAAATGGCCATTTCTTAAAGTGTAACCTTCCTAAGGCAAGATATGTGTTTTCATGTAAAAGAAGTGCTTTCTTTTCTTTACCGAAGTGTCTCTTCCCTTTCTCCTCCTCCATCACACTAGTCTAGGGGCCACTCCTCTATCACATAATCTATGGTGTAGAAAGGGAAGAAAGTAGATTTAGGCAGTCCACATGGGCTTCTAACCTCTTGTGACTCAAGAACATTGGGGATGTGAAACTCTCAGGGGGCTGTAGGCTTTAGGGTTTCTGGGAGACCCCAACACAGCAGTACGGGGGTCCAGGCATGTGCATTTTAATGAGCTCTTAGGTGATGCTGAGGCTGAAAAGGAGAGTTGTCATATTTTTCTTTTTGCAAAATTTGGCCTGTGAAGGGAGGCAGTAACTGGAGGGAGGGACCACGGCGCTGAGAGAAGGCTAACTTCTTAAACTGGTACTTGGTGCATTCTTTGAGTTGCCAAATACTGAAGTGGTTGCAACACCTCCACCTAATTCACAATAAAAAGTTTAGAAAAGCTTCACACTGCAAGAAGAAAAATTTAAAAAATCCATTGTACTTGGTTTAGGCATTTTCCAAACTTTAAGACTCTATTCGACTTTAGCCTTTAGTCCTTGGTCATCTTTTTTTTTTTTTTTGTGGGGGCGCATCACTGTTCTCCGGTGGTGGGAGTAGGAGGCCCAGCCCCACTGCTGGAATTGAACCTCCATCCCAGTAGGCCGCGGTCCCGCGCACAACCACTACACTGCCGGGGCTCAGCCCTGGTCATCTATTTTGTATGATCAACTTTTACCATCATCGAGTCAGACAGTTTCTAAGATTCTGATGTAGCCATAATCATTTGCATTTTAAGTTAATTGGGAAGCTTGCTAATAAAAATGAAGAAGAAAAAGTTAATTGTAGCCTGGATGCAAATATTTCTAAAGCCTGACTACATTAAGATGACTGTCTTAATGACGATAAATGCATGAGCTCTACATTGAAGACCCGAAGTGATGATAACTTATGTGCTGCCAAAGGTTGTGGTATGTGTCTACAGGAGTAAAAATGCCTCCTTTCCTTACAGAGAGTGTGCCCAGCTATACTACGAAAGTATCCTTTAGCCTTCAACTTTGATACCCTCTAGCAGAAGATGGCCAACTCTGACTGTCATGTGGCGTGTAAAACCATGTGTGATGCAAGCGTCATGGCATACAGAGATACATGAGCTTCTGCAGCAGGACAGAGTCTAGAAGCGACAGTCCTTGTGGTTAAGAAGATGATGCTCCACCCTGCTCATCCGGGAACGAGTCCCATCCTGTGTAGACTAGAGACAGGCAAGTGGGCTGATCTGCTGACAATCACAGGTTCACTTACCTGGCCACTATTCTTTCCAAGCAGTGATCCGTCGACTATTTTAGAACGTGCATTATATTACAAAATTATAATTTGAAGACCAAATTCTGAAATTGACCACATGGTGTTCAGAAATCAAGGGATGATAACATTGGAAATGAGCATTTCTACTGGACTCATCAGATTTGGTTTATTTTTGTTATCTTGTATTATTTCTTTTTTTGTTTGTTTGTTTGTTTTTGTTGGGGCATCACTGCTCCCCGTTGGTGGGAGTAGGAGGCCCAGCCCCACTGCTGGAATTGAACCTCCGTCCCAGTGGGCTGCAATCCCGCGCACAACCACTACGCCACCAGGGCTCAGCCCTTGTATTATTTCTTTTACTAAGAATTATGTTCCTTTTTTAAAGTTTTTTTTGGTGCGTGTGTGTATGTGTGATCACTGCCCTGGTGGGAGTAGAAAGCCCAGCACTGCTCCTGGAGAGCTGCTGCTGGATTTGAACTGTCAACCCTGTGGGCTGCAGTCCCGCACACAACCACTATGCCACTGGGGCTAACCTGAATTGTGTTCCTTAGGTTGGTACAAAGGGCTATTTCTATCATTTAAAAAAAATTACCTTTGGGAAAGTGGAGGCTGCCCTTAGAACCTGAGGAGAGACTTTCTGTCTGAGCCATGTGTGGCTCAGAGGATGCATTGGTAGCCCTGGTCCAGGAGGTATGGGCATGGATGGCCATGGGAAATCTGGCATGGCCCGCATAGAAGGCCACCCTGCTCTGAGTAGAAGCCTCGATGATCTGAGACCCATCTCAGTGCAATGAGCTTGGGTCATGTTCTCAGGGTCCACGCCTCATTTCACCCGCAGAGTGGCCATGTACGGTCATCAGGATAGCTAATCCCCAGGGATGGAAAATTCCTAGCATTACCTGAAGAATTCTGCTGATGACCAGGAGGCTACCACCCAGAGGGAACCTTGAAGACTGTGTTTACATTGGCAAATATGGGGTTTGTTACCCCATCAAACCATGTACACGGATAAATATGTCGGGAGCCCTGGTGGCGGAGTGAGTTACGTTCTGGGTGCTAACAACAAAGCCAGCAGTTCGAACCCACGAACTGCTCCTCTGGAGAAAGCCGAGGCTTTCTGCTCTCAGATAGATGTGCAGCCTCAAAAACCCATGGGGACATCTCTGCTCTGTCTGTAGGGTTTGATTCGATGGTGATGAATTTGATCTTAGGATGAAACTAACAGGATGATGACGGACTCTTGAATAAAAGCTTAACCAAGTACATTTTCATCAGCAAGGAAGAAAGCTATGCCTATGCAGCTGATTTGACTACAATTTAGTCTAGAACTGCCACAGTAATAGAGACATAAGATGCCAACACCATTCAATAGAGTTGTGACCAGACACGTGTAGTTCCTGAGCACTGGAAATGTGGTTAGTATAATGAGAGATTTAACTTTTCTTTCACTGCAATGGATACGGCTACCATATTGGATGGCACAGATCTAGCTGTCTGGGATTTTTAGACGTTAATCTGAGCTTGAACTGAAGGATGAATTTTACATCTTCTTTTTTTCCTGAAGATCCAGTGTGTACTTAGAGGCATTACTCTGACCTCCAATAACTGCATTGTGGGCAGGTGTGTCTCAGACAGAGTCTTCTGTAAACCGCTGGATCGTAGCTTCAACTAAAAAATCAACCCTGAGTCATCAAGTCAGAGGTAAAGAGAGTAGGAAAACAGGAGGTCATTTCCATGGACTCTTAAACAATTGCATTTCCCTTTGTAATTCTTAAAAATGCAATTCAAATGTATACTTGGACAACTGTAGAATTTTATTCCATGCTAAGTTATATATTGTGTATAATCAAAAACTGTTTCTGAAAAGGGGAGAAGTGTGGACCTTCATGCAAATTAGCCATGCACCTTTGATGTACATTTACTTTCAATAAAATCAGTCTTGTGCAAAGACCTTGCCTTGATGTTACAAATAAGTAGATGAAAAAAAATTGTTGTCATGAAATATAGTTATTTTGACTTTCTTCTTTCTTTGGGGGGGTGGGTATCACTGCCCTCTGGTAGGAGTGGGAGGCTCAGCCTTGCTCCTGGAGAGCAGCTGCTGGATCTGAACTGCCAACCCAGTGGGCCACAGTCCTGCACTCAACCACTATGCCACTGGGGCTCAGCCTGAAATATAGTTTTTTGTATTCAATAATCCCCAAGCAAATATATCATTTGAATATAATGCTCTTAGTGATACTATTTCTATAATAATTTTTGTAAATGTAAAAAGACCGAGGGCTGAGCCCCGGTGGCGTAGTGGTTGTGCGCGGGACTGCGGCCCACTGGGATGGAGGTTCAATTCCAGCTCCATGGAGCAAAGGCTGGGCCTCCTACTCCCACCACCAGAGGGCAGCGATGCCTAAAAAAAAAAAAAAGAAAGACCAAAAGATTTCAAAGTAGACTGTACATCTTGGTGGGCATACATAGATTTGAAAGTTGTAATCGCAAATGTCACATTATGCATCTAGACAGGTACATAATTTGGAAAAGTCTTAACAGAATATGTGTATGAACACTAAAGCAACATGGATAAAAGAATAAATGTATTTTTTTCTTCTTAATTAAAAATTCATTTTATTGGGGGCACGTACAACTCTCATCACAATATACCCATCCATCTATGTGTCAAGGACATTTGTACATTTATTGCCATCATCATTTCCAAAACATATGCTTTCTACTTGAGTCCTTGGCATCAGCTCCTTATTTTTCCCCTTTTCTCCCCCACCCTCCTCCCACATTCCCTCCCTCACCTTTGATAATTTATGTTTATTTTTTCATGTCTTACACTGAATGATGTCTCCCTTCACTCATTTTTCTGTTGTTTGTCCCCCAGGGAGGGAGTTAGACGTAGATCATTGAGGTCTGTCTCTCCCCCCACCCCAACTAATTGTAATTCTTAGAAGAAAAATAATATTCTGTTCTTAAGGGTTTATTTCAGGGCTGAGCCCCGGTGGCATAGTGGTTGAGTGTGAGACTGTGGCCAACTGGCTTGGTGGTTCAAATCCAGCAGCAGCTCTCCAGGAGCAAAGCTGGGCCTCCCACTCCCACCACAGGGCAGTGATTCCTCCCTTCCCCCCAAAAAAGAGTTTATTTCTCTCCCCATTCTTCCCAAGTTGGAAATAAAGCTAAGTGACATCATTTTAATTAGTAGCAAGATCCTAGCAGCTTTCTGGAGTCTAGTTTTAATTTCACTCCCACCAGAATTTGGGTAGGTTCGTTTCATTCCCATATTCCTTTGTTTCCATTGGCATGCCTCTGAAATGAATACGATAATCATTGTTAACATTTTTATTCCCACATTCATCTTCATTTGAGCTGTGGAAGGACTCAACTTCTTTCTACAGAAAGAGACACAGAGAGGGCTCTTTATAATTCTCGTGACTGGAGGTGCCGGAAGGAACCGTCGTGGGGCTGTGGTTTAGGCATTGGGCTTCTCATAGGAGGGTCTGCAGTTCAAACCCAGCCGCTGCTCAAATAAGGTTGCTTCTTCTCCTTCTTGCTCCTGGGCATGATGAAGGAGTCTTGGTGGGGCGGTGGGTAAAGCACTCGGTGGTGTACTGAGATCCTGGCGGTGCCAACCCAACCCCTGCTCCCTTGGAGAAGATGATGAGCTTCCTGCTTCCCTCAAGAAGTCCTGTCTGCCCTATGGGGTCACTGTGGGTCGGAATCAAGGCGGCAGCAATGAGGTTTGGTTGTGGTAATAGAGGAACCATCAGCTTTCTGTCGACAACAACAACAAACAAGCTCAACTCTCACTCCCACCTTCGATGACCTTCTTCTGAAGATTTGGCTACTTATTGATCTATTCCGATGGTCCTGAAAAGCAGAAAATCATATCACAGTCAGTTTTGTAACAGCTTTAGAAGGAAAAGACGAGAGAAAGTGTTAGCTACGT
This sequence comes from Nesogale talazaci, assembly GCA_004026705.1. NCBI lineage: Eukaryota > Metazoa > Chordata > Mammalia > Afrosoricida > Tenrecidae > Nesogale > Nesogale talazaci. The sequence continues at coordinate 450 of PVJH01037640.1, read as the reverse complement.
CTCCCCCGAGGCCTGAGATGAAATTCTGACAGAGACCCAAACCAACTTCCTCTGAGTGGATTCCGACACAGCAAACCGATGAGACAGAGTGAAGCTGGCCCAGTTGGGCATCCGAGGCGGTAAATCTTTAAGGGGGCAGCGTCTCCCCCACCTACTACAGCTGGTGGCCAATCCTGAGATTAGCAACCCAATATATTGTCCACTACATCACCTCAGCACCTGTCGATGCTCAAGCGGGGACATAGACATTAGTCAAAACCAGGGGGGACATTATAGGCACAGCACACCCACCCCACAATCCAAAGACCAAAGCGTTATTTCTCAAATGAACGGAAGCAAGTTGAGCAGAGGGCCATCTGGGTGCTTCCCAAACCTGGAGTTGAGCTATGAGGCTTGCTGACAATGAGTGTAAGAAATTAGGGTTCTCTCTCTCTCTCTCTTTTTTTTTTT
>PVJH01037639.1:0-17781 GCA_004026705.1 Nesogale talazaci | reverse complement strand
CAAAATGATCCTGCTGGGTTGTGCCACTCCTGATGCTGTGATTCGGCTGAGCACATCCTCCCTGGGGGCCTTTGCAGCCCATTCACTCTCACAAGAATACTATTATAAGCAGCAGCATAATTCCTTTGCAGATTTCCTCCAGGCTCACCTGCACATGTTAGATCGGGAACACCACGTCATCTTTACAGAGGTAATTACCCTTGAACATTTTTACTTTTCTCCTCTTTCACCAGGGCTTTCAGGAATACCTCGTATGCAGAAGTTAAGGTTGTTTTGAAGTGTGCAGTTGTTGAGGATGGATGTGGAGACTTTTGACCCATCCGCACATGAAGTTTGCGGAGCTCCAAGGCGTGTATCTCTGTTCTGAGAGGGCTCTGTGTAGACTGTAGCCCTACGTACATGATTTTCTTCAGCAAATGGAGTTCAGTGTGTGAGCACTGAGCCGAGCACACCGAGGATATATGCGCACGCTTGTGCTGTTCTTCCCTGAACCCGCCTGCAGTGAAAGGGGAGCAGACACAAGAAAGTCCCTCTCCTGTGAGAAAGCTATTCAGAGACAAGAGCAGATGAGCCTTTTTTTCTCGAGGTGTCCCTGATCTGAGCCGGGCTGAGAAGGACGGCTAGGCGGGCATGGGGCTGAGGGCCCCAGCTGAGCAAGGAAACCAGCAGCGCAGCACGAAGGGGCTCAGAGTTCTTCAAGGCTGCGAGTGCCACGAGATGCAGAGGAGATGCTGTGGGAGAGACGTCCTGGAGGGCCACCTCAGCGGCACTAGAAGCTCAGTTTGTACCGTCTCAAGGGGGCTCAGTGAGGGATCCGTCTCTGTGTCGCGCTTCACGTCTTGGGAGATGAAAACATCAGGTTTGAATAAAGACGGATAGATCAGCTGGGAGTCTGCTGTAGCACTTCAGCCAAGAGTTGTGGGCAGAATTGAGACTTAGGATGTAAATTGTCAGAAATTATAACCAATTCCACCTCAGGGCATTTGGACTCAAGGTGTGACGACCTGTTTTTTCGCCCTAGAGGATCATTCGAGATAGCGTATCTCTTCATGTGGGGGATGCAGTGGTAAATTCCACTTGGGATAGATTCTGATAACTCTTAATATTGGAATAGACAAATCCTTCTTGCAGAAGTTGCAGAAGCATCTGAGCTCGGAGGTAGAGTCTGGGTTGGGGACTGAGTTGCGGTTCTGAGTCTCATTTAAGGAGAGCAGCTGACAGTAGGAGGGGGCGGGCAACCCAACAGTTGTCTACTGAAGACAGGACACAGGATTATAAGGACGACGGGGGAACTGGTGTGGAGTCCTTCATGAGCAGCAGAAGTTCTAGCATTCTGACAACCAGTAGGTTCACTGCGCTGTAGGACGTCGGCTCACGCATCTCTTCCTCTCATCCACGTCGGGTCTGCTGGCCTGAGCACGGCTTCTCTCGGAAGACTGCCTTGGGTTGGGCTCCTCTGTCGGTCATTTGCACAGCGCTCAGGCCCAGAAGAAGTGTACCCTGGCGCATGTGCCACTCTTAGGCAAAGACTCCTGTGACCACCTGCCTTTCCTGACTTTGTAGATCACCACGTTCTCCAGACTGCTCACCACTCATGGCTGGGGGGCTTCAGAATTGGAAGTGGAGGGCAGTGCTTTGAGGCCAACCATTCTGTCCCTGCAGCAGTTTGACACGGAGGCCTCCTTCCTCAAAAAAGTCCGGTGAGCAACCCCCTCTCCCCACTTGAGTCCCTCGCACCCTGACAATTTGAATTTTCTTACTGTGTGGTTGGAGCCCCAGGGGATACACACTGTGAGGTGCTCAGCTACTGATGGAAAGGCTGGAAAGTTCACTCACAGTCACATTGAAAGAATGCCCCGGGCACTGTAACCCCCAAACCAGTCATGAAGGCCCTGTGCCCCACTTCTACTCAGTTACCTTGCCTGGGGGCTGTGCAGCGACAGCCATCACTGGCACTGAGGACCGGGCCTGAAAGGAGAGGTGGCCAGTTCCTCTACGTCTCTCATCGGCGTCAACTCCATTACCTGCCGGAAGCAGGTTCCTCCACCACTTGCCTTGTATCTGGTTGGGAAGCACTTCTCAGGGTTTCTCTCTCTCCTCTGGATCTCTAACCATCTCCTACAGGAAAACCCCCTCACGAGTATTTTCTCTGTATCCTTTATGTTTTCCCATCCCTTGGGGGTCTGGGTGTGGGGGTCATTACCCTTTTTCAGGACAGAGAATTCACTTGGATGATTTGTTTTCTTTTCCAGAAACTGCCTAAGCAGCAAAGCCAAATATAAAATTCTCATCATTCAGACAGATTTTGAAGACGGGGCCCACAGCGCTCAGCTCCTCGCCGCCGCTAAGTATGTCAGACGTACTCCCTGCCGCAGCGCTAATGTGGGCGCACTGACCTGTAGCACAGGGTCGAGCTGCTTCTGGGGATCTCCAAGACTCTCATTCTTTTTTTAAACTCTTTTAAAAAAATTATTATTAAACGCTTTTATTGGGGGGCTCTTCCAACTCTTATCACAATCCACACATTCCTCCAGTGTGTCAAGCACATTTGCACACATGCCGCCATCTTCATTTTCAAAGCCTTCTCATTCCACTTGAGGCCCTGATATCAGCTTCCCACATCTTCCCCCTCCCTCCACTGCTGGCCCTCCCTCATGACCCCTTGATAAGATAGAGAGCATTATTTTCATAGCTTACATGGTCGTCCTCTGTCACCCCTCACCCACTTTTCCATTGCTTGCCCCTCTGTGATGGGAGGTTGATCCTTGTGGTCAATCCCCTTTCTCCCCCATTCTCCCCTAATCCTCCTGGCATCTCTACTCTCGTTGTTGGCTCTGAGGGGTTTCTCTAGCTCACATTTCCTGTCATGCAGGCTCTTATCTCTTGCAGTGTGCATGTTCTGGTCTAATCCGATTTGTGAGGTAGAACTGAGGTCATGAGAGTGGGGGAAAGGAAGCACCAAAGAACTAGAGGAAAGGGGTGTTTCATCGGTGCTATGCTGCCCCCTGCCTGGCTCTTCCAGAGACTGTCATTCTTTAAGGAGTAGAAAGCCCTGTCTTTCTCCTGTGGCATTGCGGGTGAATGAACTCCTGGCCCCAGGGCTGGAACACCAATGCGTGACCACGAGCCAGCAGACGCCTTCAGAAACGGTGTAGGAGACTCAGAATACATTCAGGACCCCCTAAAGCAGTTCTTCCCTGAAAATAACATTCTATGATAAAAACAGGACAAAGGGGCTGAGCCCCGGTGGCGTAGTGGTTGTGCGCGGGACTGCGGCGCACTGGGACGAAGTTTCAATTCCAGTAGTGGGGCTGGGCCTCCTACTCCCACCACCGGAGAGCAGTGATGCCCCCCCCCTCCAAAAAACAAACAAACAAACCAAAACAGGACAAAGATATGAAAATCCTCCTCTCTTCTACTTCTCCAAACAGGGAGCTGGATCTTAAATAATGAAAAAAAAAAAAAAAAGGCTAACAAAAGCTCACAATACCAAAACTTTACAATGCAATAAGCGGACAAGATTATGAGTAGACTGTAAAGAATATCTTAAACGGAAATGTTTACAATCACCTGTGAATTCTGACGTACACAGCTGAACTCACTTCAAGTAAAAGGGTGATCGCAGCATGGAAATACTTTCAGTATTTTTCTGAGTGTTTGCAGGAGGAAGATGATCCTCTTACATTGAATGCTCCTCCTTTTCTGTGAGCTGCAGTAGTTCTGCCCCTCTTCGAACATTGGAAACCATGTTTCATGGCAGGACTGAGGAGCCACCAGTAGGAAACGCTGGGACCTTTGGTGATAGGAGGGGGTTGATTCTGACTCCTGAAATGTAAAGTTCATCTAGCCTCCCCTTCGGCGCACCAGGGTCAGTCCACCCCAGATGGGAAGACGGGGTCTCCAGCTGAGAAGGGAACGCCCTTCTGAGCAGAGGGTGCACACAGTGAGCTGGCTGGGTGAGCACTTGCACTAACTCTCAAAGGAGAGAGAGACAGATGGAGGGGTACCAGATGAATGCAGAGCAAGACACAAGGCCTGACCAACACACAACCCAAACATGAGAAGGGGACAGTGAACACCATAGCTTCTAGGATGCCTTCCAGCCAGCTCAGAAAGTTGATGATGTTTACTTGTTCTTAATTTAGGTATTCTGCTATAAATGAAATCAATAAGATCCAGATAAAAAAAGACTATGTCTTGGTCTATTTCATCACAAAATTGGCAAGGATGGGAAGCGAAACGTCCTATGTGGGGTTCCATGGAGGTAAGTCCAGGATGACTAGTAAAGGTATTTGTTTTGTTTTTTTCTATTTTTTAATTTATTTTTGGGGGGAGCATCACTGCCCTCTGGTGGGAGTAGGAGGCCCAGCCTTGCTCCTGGAGAGCTGCTGCTGGATTTGAACCACTAACCCTGTGGGCCACAGTCCCTCACACAACCACTGTGCCACCGGAACTCAGCCCCCCCCACTTTTTTTTTTTAATGATGTGACATTTTTATTGAAACTTTAGCATTTCTCATCCATTATTTTATATTTAAAGGAACAACAGTAAAAATTCTGATTTCCTTTTAAATTTCAACATTTTATGATCCCATTATGCCCCTGGCCTATGCTCGTTTTTTCAAATATTAAAAAAAATTTTTTTTTGTTTTTTTGGGCATCACTGTCCTCTGGTGGTGGGAGTAGGAGGCCTAGCCTTTTCTCCTGTGGAGTCGGAATTGAACCTTCGTCCCAGTGGGCTGCAGTCCCATGCACAACCACTACGCCACCGGGGCTCAGCCCGTAGAAAATTTATTAATATCATTTTTTTGGGGGCTCGTACATCGTTTTTCACAGTACATAAATAAGATATTTATTTTAATAATGTTTGCATTATTTATAATTTGGTCCTTGGTGGTGGGAGGCGACAATTAGATTAGCAGCCTCCATAATAAGATATTTATTTTAATAATGTTTGCATTATTTATAATTTGGTCCTTGGTGGTGGGAGGCGACAATTAGATGAGCAGCCTCCATATCCTTTGTAGATATGGCTAGATTTCTTACCCCTAGTTCCTTCAAAAGGCAAACAAACACCTGGGTCTCGGGACGCAAGGCTACAACAGACAGAAAGAATTCCCTCTGTTGTGCTTCTAGAAAGCACTCGGCTGTTCTCTCTGGTGTGACCTGGGCCATCCTGGGCCGACATGCTCAGGACCCGACGGTGACTGCCTGCATGCTGTCGCTGTTAGACGCCATCACGGTGGTTCCGACCAAAAGCGATCCCACATGCAACACAAAGACGGAAACCCTGCCCGGTCCCACACCATCCTTACGGGGGGGTCCTGCGCTCGAGCCCCTTGTACAATGCAGCCACTGCGTCCGTCCATCGCTTTGAGGGCTCTCCTCTTTTGTGCTGGCCGCCTCCTTGCATGCCCGAAGTGTGTCAGAGGAAGGAGCGTCACCCTTGCCTTCTTCCAGGACAGATCCGTTTGTCCTTGTGGTAGTCGTGGTGCTGTCAGTAGTCTCCTGGCATCACACTGCAGACGCGTCCATCTTCTCTGGTCTCATGGCCAAGTTCGCAGGCAGAGGCGGCCATGGGAAACACCGTGGCTGGGGTCGGAGGGACCTCAGGCCTCAGAGCAGCATCGTTGCTTTTCAACACTCTCGAGAGGTCCCGTGCGGCAGACGGACCTAAGGCGACAAATCTTTTCATCTCGTGGTTGCCGCTGCCACGAGCATTGTGGTTCCAAGCAGGACACAGGCCTTGACCCCTTCGATCTTTTCTCCGTGGACCATTCTGGTCCAGTTGTGAAGCTCTGGCCCTTCTTTCTGCTGAGCTGTAAACCAGACTGAAGGCTTGCTCCTTGATCTTTCTTGGCCGGTGCTTCTGGTCCTCTTCATTTTCGGCAAGCAAGGCTGTGCCTTCTGCAGATCAGAGGTTCTTCGAACGCCCCCTCCTATCCCGCCGCTGCGTCCTGCTTCATAGCCTCCAGCTTCTCTGGTGACCTGCTCAGCAGACAGGTTGAATATGTATGGGGGGAGGATACAACCCAGACACACAGCTTTCCTGGCTTTAACCCATGCGTTCTCCCCTGGTTCTATTTGCATGTCAGCCTCTTATTCCATGTAAGCACAAGGAAGGGCTCTGGAATTCTCATTCCTCTCCAAGCTATCCATAGTTTGTTATGGTCCATCCATTTCAATGCCTGTATACAGGCAAACACAAGGAAACGTCTTTCTGGTACTCTGCCTCCGGCCGAGATCATCTGACATTAACAATGAATGCTGTTCCTTGTTCCCTGTCCTTTTCTGAAGCTGGCCTGAACCTTTATGCCCTATGCCTGCTTGAGGCAGGAGAGTGCTGTCTGAAAGCCCTCCCCTTCTGCTGGTAGATGGTAGTTTACCCCCTAAGAAAAGGGACAGTCCAGGATTAGCAGCACAACCATGTCCTGTAATCATTCCAGACAGACGTAGCGTGAGGCCTGGGCAGCACTTGTCCCATGTACACAGGGTTGTCTGAGTCAGAAACAACGTGAAGGTGCCAACCACAGCAACCACCTCTGCAGGCCTCCCGCCCATGGAGTATTAGACCCCGGCAGATCTTGTGACCGATGCATAAGAACACCCCATACTTTACGCCGACTCCCACGGCTCGGCGTGCCCAGGTGGGCTCCGTGTGAGCACGTTCCGGGGTTTCCATGGAGAACAGGAGCCCCTCCCCCAGCAGCAGAGTATCTAGGCAGCAGACGGGTGGCATGTCCCTGCCTGTGAGCGACACGAGGACTGGGCTTTCTGTCTCCCAGGGCTGTGGCAGTGCCTGCACATCGACGACCTGCACCCGTCAGCAGCGATGGTCCCCGACGTGACCAAGCTGCAGCATGTCTCCATCAGCCAGCTCTTCGCCCCGCAGCCCACACCTGAGGGTGAGTGCTGAGAGGCGGCTCTGGGGGCACAGGACAGAGGATGCAGCCCGACGGGGAGTGGTGTGGGGGCAGCTGTGCACCGGGCGGGGTCAGGGGGTGGGGCTGGCCTACATGACACCCAGCCTCAGTACCCTCCAGCTCCCAGCACTTGCCCTGTCCAGCAGCTCCAGACCTTTGCTGAGTTGACCTGTCTGGCCGGGGAGCGACCCCAGCACTGTGCTGCTTCCCAAGGCTGGCAGGGGGATGTGTCACTGGCCTCAGATGGAAGGTGTCTGTCTGTCTTGGCGCCACTGACAGAGCCCTGGGATGAGGAACGGGGGAGCCAACCTGAGTGGGTGAACTGACCTCGAGTCCTGTCTATATGGCAAAATCGCCTCGCTTGGGGACCCCTCTGGCCAGCCTGAGCGTGTGCTAACATGCACGCTCACGGGAAGTGCTGCTGAGGCCCCATCTGCGTCTTAGCTTCCATTGCAGTGGAGATGGGGCACGGGGCAGAGGACCATGATGGTGAGATGATGATGGAGACAGAAATGGAAGGACCCGGGGACACAGCAGAGGTGGAAATGGAAGGGGAAGCCTCTGGGCCCAGAAGCAGTGAGGTAAGCGCCAGCCCTCCAGGGCCCCCAGGGCCATGCTTGGGGGACTCCCTCCCCTCTCTCCTCCAGATAGTTGGAGTCCGTGGCGGATGCTAAATGGTAACGGGGGTGTGGCTACTAACTGAAAGGCTGGAGTTTCGAGGCCCTTCAGAGCTGCCTCAGATCAGCTTCTCGGAACCCCAGCCAGTGACAGGCCTACGGAGCCTTCTGTCTGCTTACACATGGGGCCCTGGCACGAAGGGTTGACTGAGGATCACTGGTGTTGGCAGCATTGCTGTTTGTAAGTGCTGTCATGTCCACTCTGACTCTCAGGACAGTGAGAACTGCCCCCTCGGCTACCATCTGGCAGGGGCAAGTCGCCAGGCCTCTTCTCCTGAGGAGCAGCTGGGGGACCTGGACCTTGGGTCTCATGGTTGTGGCTAGTGCTGAACCACAGAGCCTCCAGGACCCCCTTTGGTGCTGGTGCCAATTGTAGGTGAAACCCGGGCCCTCTGAGTCTCCTGAGGTCTTCCAGTTCGCTGTGCTCTGTTCTGACCGAGTAGTCCCTAGTGGGCAGGGGACATGGGCGGACCCTCGGGAGCAGCTGTTGGGCCACTGGCGTCCTGGATACATAGAAAATCACCTGCTTCCGGCATGCCGACGTTGAGATGCCGTCTCCTGTCACTGTACCGCTCGCTGCAGGTCCTGGACACCAGCAGACTCCTGAGCAGCTGCGTGCAGAGCGCTGTGGGGATGCTCAGAGACCAGAACGAGCGCGTTCCCCGCAATACGAGGAGAGTAGAGATCCTTCTCCACCTCTTGAACGAGGAAGATGAACTCCGAGGTACAGTCCACTCCCCTCTTTGTGCTATTCCCAATCCCCCGAGGCGGGCTGTACCCCTCTTCTCTTTCTCTGACTTTCCATTGCGGATTTGCGTGGAGCTTTGTAGAGGAAATCTGCTTTCCTTTCACCCATTCAGATATGGGTTCGTGTCCATGACTGCAGCCCCCCTCGCGAACACCACGCATCCCACTCCCTCAGCGTTTCCCAGACCCATTCCTCGTCCTCCGCTCACCCTCCCTGCCTTCTGATCTGTTTTTTGTTTTTTTTTTTGGGGGGGGGCAAATAAAGCCATTGCAGTTTCAACTGGTTTATTATATGTAAGCATCTACCAATTGTTCCCCTTACAGACCTGTCTTAAATAACTGAAAATTGAACCACAGTGGTGAATTCTGCTCCAGGGATACAGGGGGAAAAGGGCCACAGTCTCTGGGGCTCCGCCAGTCCCTTCTCTGAGCAGTAAGCAGGGCCCTTTTTAAGAAAAGAGATTTTGAGTTTTGTTCTACGAGATTTTGAGTTTTGTTCTACACTTTGCTCCCATTCTGTCAAGGATAGTGGGTAATCCAGCTGGGTTCCATCCAGCTCCCCGGGCCGGAGAGTCACGGAGGTCAGTGTTCACACAATCTGTTTGTTCATCTAGTGCTTGCATTGATCTTCCGTTCTCATCACTCCTCTTCCTGCCAACTGGGAAAGACATAGATTGCCACTTTGAATTATGCTATGCCAGTGGACTTTGGTGTCCCCGAGACCCTACCCCTTGGCCCTCAGGCTCATGGAGCCATTCTTTTTTTTTTTTTTTTTGAGGCATCACTGCTCTCTGGTGGTGGGGGTAGGAGGCCCAGCCCCACTGCTGGAATTGAACCTCCGTCCCAGTGGGCTGCAGTCCCGCGCACAACCACTACGCCACCGGGGCTCAGCCCATGGAGCCATTCTTTTAACGTGTTTGATTATGACGAAGAATTTTATTAACCCTACACCCCTCCCCAGTACTCTCCCTTGTACACACGGATATATTGGCAGCATGGAAATGAACAGTGTCAAACTTGTTACTATTTCACATCCTTTGTCCATTGTGGGTTCGTTCTCAGTTGTGTGTGGGGAGCCCTTTCAGTCCTCCGAGGCTCCGGGGAGCAGCTGACTCCAAGGGCATCTGGGAAGAGCTCTGGGAGTCTATTCTGGAATTCCACTGGCAGACGCGAAGGCCGCCGGACCTGTTGACAGACAAAGACTCAAAGTCTTTCGGATCTCCCGATAGGGTCTCTTAATTGGATGTGTCTTCTCGTTCCTTACAGCCTCTTTCCTGAAGGTCGTCAAGGACCGTCTCTACTTCCTGTTGAAGGAGCAGGAGGAGGCCATGTACCATCAGAAGCAGTGGGTCGTTCGGGAAGCCTCCAATCAGGATGCCCTTCAGGAGGCGGGCACCTTCAGGTACTGAGAGGCGAGGACACGTGGATGTGTGTGAATCGTGGCCACAGGGAGTTACGCTCTCCCGCCCACATCTTCTCCCAGCCTGGGAAGAGCGGGGAGACGTGTCTTTGTAAAGCCTTCCAGAGTGTGAAGCTTGAATCCCCCATCCTTTTGAAACCTTTGATTGTGAGCTGGGTGGAGGTTTACTGAGCAAGCCACATTTCATGCGGTTTGCTTCATGTCACCGGTTATCATCTCACGATGCAGCATCACTTATCTCACCTGCTCCTGGTGTCCCCATTTCCAGCCCCCTCCTATTTTTTAAACTTTGCCTGGGCAAATGTTGCCCTCTTGATCTCCAATGTGAGTGGCTTATGGCAGGCTTCCCTCCGCAGTGTCACCATTCCCCATATAGACTTCAGCCCTGAGCCGTGCGAGTGGGTTCCGTTCCAGACCTGATGGGTTGCTAAGCTGTAGTCTTGACGTTCCTAACCGCCTCTGGCCAACTAGAAAGCTTAGTCATTCTTACATTTTTGAGCTGTGTTCCCAAATCTCCTCTTACTCTTGTCCAGGGCCTTCTCCTGTGATCCCTTTCAGAGCTATTGGAGGTAACAGTGGGCGCCATCTAGTTCTTCTGGCTTAAAGCTGTATGGACTGATTTTCTCTTCGTCTTAGACTACGATCTTCTTAACTCTTCTCTCCTCTGACTGGGGAGAGACCAGTAGTTGCACTGTATACAGCAGCAGTTCTCAACCTGTGGGTCCTGACCTTTTGGGGGTTGAATGACACTTTCCCAGGGGTCGCCTGATAAATAACGGTAGCAAAATTACTATTACGAAGTAGCAACAGCAGCAAAAAATTATGGTTGGGGGGTGGTCACCACCACATGAGGAACTGTATGACAGGGTCGCACATTAGGAAGGTTGTGAACCACTGGCACACGGTCACTCACAGGCTTTTAAGACCTGGTTGCTGTGCACAGACAGGGAATGTAGAGTGCTGGCTTTGTGGCCTCTGTCATGCCAGTTGCTTTTGGCCTCCTTATCTGGTTCCCAAGGGAAATAACACTCATATTGGCCACTGGATTTGCATACATGCACTTCATTATGCTGAGAGATTTCTCTGCTATTCCTGTTTTGCTGAGCGCCTGTATCAGGAAAAGATGTTGGAATACCTTTTCTGCATCCATTGACAATGGTAGTATAGTTCTTTTCCTTTGTTAAAGAATATATAGTGTATTACATTGATTATTTTTCTAGTAACGTTGAACCATCTTTGAATACAGGGTATGAATCCTACTTGGCCATAATATATTATTATTATTTAATATGTTGTTGGATTCTATTGGGTAGGAGTGCATTGAGAATTTTTGCATTTCTCTTCATGTGGAAAATAGGCCCGTTCCCCCCCCCCAATTTTTTTTTTTTTTTGCTTTTGTTGTTTTGGGGCATCACTGCTCTCCAGTGGTGGGAGTAGGAGGCCCAGCCCCACTACTGGAATCAAACCTCCATCCCAGTAGACCGCGGTCCCATGCACAACCACTACGCCACCGGGGCTCAGCCCCCCTCCCCCCAATTTTTAAGTGAATGTCTTTGCTTGGTTTTGGAATCAGGGTTGTGTTCATTTCACAAAATGAATTCCAAAGTTTTCTATCCTTCCCTGTACTCTGAATTAAATTTGGATAGAATTGGGATCGGCTCTTTTATGAATTTTGGTGGACTTTGCCAGTGAACTTTTTCCTGTTGGTAGTTTTTTATTGACCTGATCAACTTATTTTGTTTCAATTTGTGTTCATTTAGGGAAGGGCATATTTCTAAAATCTCATTTGTTGGAGTATGGTTCTGCCTTTTTTCTCTTATGTAGGATATAGCTGTACTTTTTTTGTTAGTTGGGACAATACGTATTTCATTCCATATTTCAAATATGTCGAGTAGCATTGTGTAGTTGCTACCACAATCGGTTTCCAATGTGTTCTGACCTGTACTTCTTGACATTGTCTTCCTTTTTATTCTCTCTATATTTTTTATTTTTGTTCTATATTACCTTTTGTATTTCCATGGGTTTTGCCCTGATTACCACCCATTTCGTTTCTTACTGGTGCAATTTGTTATATTTCCAGGTGTTTTTACTAATCTGTTCAAATAGAACCAACGTAAAGTCTTATTGATTTTTTTTTGTTTCATTTACTTCTGCTGTAATTGTTATTTTAGTTTCTTCAGATGACTTTATGCTTATTTTGTTGCTCTTTTTCTAATTGCTGTCAATGTTGGGCTGGATATTGATTTTGGTCTTGTCATCTTTTTTTTTTCCGTCATCTCTTTTGATGTGGATAATTATTGAGCTAAAATTCCCAGGGAGCACTGCTTTTCTTATGACCCCAAAATTTTTTGTATGCTTTGTTATTGTTTTCATTTGAGTACAAAAAAAAAATCTTCTTAAAAAAATTTTTTTTGTTATTCTGTAGTTTTTAAGTAGGCTATTGCTCAGTTTCCATGTGTTTTACTTTCTTCCTCCTGATCTCCTGTTTATTTCTGTGGTTACAATGTTGTGATTTGAGTGTGTTTATTTCTGCTGTTACAATGTTGTGATTTGAGTGTGTTTATTTCTGTTGTTACAATGTTGTGATTTGAGTGTTTATTTCTGTGGTTACAATGTTGTGATTTGAGTGATGCTCTGCAGTGAGAATCTCGCAGGTGTGCTGTGCGGAGGGCGTGCTCTGAGTCAGTCCGTGAGCATCAGGCAGGTCTCATTTTTGTTGTACATCGGGCTGCTGTGAGTCATCATTGAACGTCAAGCATCAGTTCCCGCAGAGCAGTCGGTTTCTCCCTCCAGTTCTCGTGAGAGTTTATGTCTTGAGTCTTTTTCATAGGGTGCATAGATATTGATGTTGGCTCTGCCGTCTTGATTGATTGACCTTTAGTCATTATATGACATCCTTCCATGTCTCTTATGCTGGCTTTTGCTGTATAATCTATTTGGTTGGAAATTAACAATGCCACTCTTGTATTTTGATTGCCATTTGTTGGGTACACGCCCCCCCCCCCCATTTTGTCTTTGTGTCTAAGCTGTGTCGCTTATAGCCATCCTATTATATTAATGGGGCCTATATTCTTATGCTGCTACTCTGTTTTTTTTGTTTGGTTTTTGGGTTTTTTGGGCATCACTGCCCTCTGGTGGTGGGAGTAGGAGGCCCAGCCTTTAGTCTTGTGGAGCCGCTGCTGGAATTGAACCTCCATCCCAGTGAGCAGCAGTTCTGAGCACAACCACTACGCCACCGGGGCTCAGCCCCGCTACTCTCTGTTTTTAATTGGTAGATTTAATGTATTTATATTCAGTGTAATTTTAGAAGGGTTTGAGTTTATGTGTGTGTGTATGTGTGTGTGTGGTGCTGGCTTTCACTTTCTTTTATGAGAGTGCAGGAGGACTCTCGAGGGAGGCTCTTTGAGGGTCTGTTGTACTCTGGTGTCTACTTTCGTGTGTGCTTATAATTTTTCACAATAATAAGAGAATGATAGGTAATGGTAGAATGGTGAACATTCATCAACTTGTCATAACCCCCGGGTGGATGTTGTTTTAGGTCTTTAAACTGAGAGTGACATGCATGGAAGGGACAGACTCGATCTCCCCAGGCCTTATGTGAAGCAACCCGCCCATTGCCATCAATGAGATTCAGATTCATAGTGACATTAAAGGACAGAATGGAGTCTTCTGACTGTCAGCCTTTATGGGAACCCTATTTCTCCTACTGAGTGGCTGACGTGTTTGAAGGACAGACTTCGCAGGTAGCAGCTGGGGCCTTATCACTTCCCCCCCAGGACTCACCTGTGGAGGAAATGGACTCATTGACTGCCAGCAGGCGATGTCGACTCATAACAGAACTCATTGTGCAGCAGCGGCTGGTAGATTTGAACTGCTGACCCAGTGCATAACCACTGCTCCACCAGGGCTCCATGGGAAGTAAAGGCGACCTACCTCACAAAGTGGTCCCAGCAGAGTTCCTTTCTGATTTGTGGTCTTCTCGGTAAAACTCTGCCCCTTCCGCCGATGCTCACCTTTCCTGATCTCTGAAGAGTCCCTGTGGCCCCGAGAAAGAAAGGACTGCTTGGGTGCATCTGCCTGAGCCCCGGTTGGCAGTGGGTCTTAGGTGACCTCCCTGTGGCAGTCTGCCTCCTCCTCTCTGAGAGGATGTTTACCGGCTGTGCGGGATGCCCTTCCATGTCCCGCTTCTCTGTCTGCGCACTGAGTCGGTTTGGGACACTGGCCTCTGTGTGGTCACCAAGAGTTGATGTGGTGAACGCCAAGTAAGGGAAAGGGGAAGCTTATGCACTGGCTGTTTAGCCTCCACGTCCCCCTCGTCATCCCTAATGTCCCTTCCTAACGATACCTCCCGAGGGGATGTTAACAGGTGAGGCATGAACCCAGAAATTCTTTCCTTGCTTCATGGGTCTCCTTCCTATTTTTCCAGTTCTGCATTTTCAGTCTCCCATTCTACTGACCCTGTCTCGGCCTCTGCCTGCAGCATTGAACGCTCTGTCCCTCGCTCCCTGCTCTGACTTGGTCTCTGCTCACACTGATGGTCTCTGCAATGTCCGAGCACATCTGCATCCGGCACTCGGAACTGTGCCCCTTCCACTTCCCCATCTTTGGTGTCTAGCTCCACTCAACCAGGCTGTTTTTGGGGGAACTTACATCTGCGGCACTGTTGGGACTGAGCTCCCAAATCTTTGCAGTCTTTATACTCTAACCTCTCACCCTCCCAAAGTCTGAAGGTATTGCTGAACGATGCTGAACCGTTCTCTCTACCCCTCCCCCAGCCAGCTTGACCTCTCACGGTTCTAGTCCCTGCACTTCCTCCAGGTCAGTCTTTCTCCAGAAATCAGGATCGCCTTGTTCCTGGGAGTGCTTCGTTTCTCAGTAGACCTTTGGAAACTCTCCCAAGTTTCTGTGTACTTACATAAAAGTACTACATAGTTCTGTTCTTTAAAAAACCTGGGCTACATTTTCCTTCCCGACATTAATTACCTAGTGATAGACTTCATGTGCTGTACTGCAAAATTTTAAATGAATTATAGTTTTTGTTATCTATATACATATAACCACGAGATTGTGTAGACATACTCCTCAGATGGCATTGACAGTAAGAGCAGCAGTAAACTAAAAGTCCTAGATAAATGTGTGTTGCTTTATCTAACTTGACCTAAAATGAACTTTGGTGCCCTCTTCTTTATTATATCCTGTCTACACCAATTCTTTCCGACAGTGACACGTTCTTTCTAGTATATTTTGTCATTACTGCACTCATGGAACCTATGATGATTTGTCCTGGAATAGAGTAAACTGAGGGAGATTGAAAAAGCTTGTGGACTATTCTATGATTTTTTTTTTTAATTAAAAGATCATTTTGGACTGAGCCCCGGTGGCGTAGTGGTTGTGCACGGCACTGCGGCCCACTGGGACGGAGGTTCAATTCCAGCAGTGGGGCTGGGCCTCCTACTCCCACCACCGGAGAGCCGTGATGCCTCCCCCACCCCCCCCAAAAAAAGATCATTTTATTGGATGTTCTTACAACTCTTATAACAATCCACATATCAATTGTAACAAGCATACTTATGCATATGTTGCCATCATTATTTTCTAAATATTTACTTTTTATATAATTTTATATAGATAATCAGTACATATGTCAATTGTATTCAGACCACATTTGCACACTTGTTGCCATCATCACTCTCAAAACATCCTAACTTCACTTGGGCCCCCAGTACCAGGTCCCTATATTCCCCCTCCCTACCTACTCTCCTTCCCTTAAAATTTATAAATTATTACTTTTTCATATTGTACACTGTCCAATGTGTCCCTTCACTCACTTCCCTGTTGTCCCTACCCCAGAGAGGAGGTTATGTGTAGACCCCTTATTCTATGATCCTTTACAGCCATATTTGATGAGCCTTTTGAAGCCCCTTCATAGAACAAAATGAATACAATGTTACCTGATCTCTTAAATTGACAAATTGAATCCCAATCCAGTTGTACCTTGAATCTTAGACATTTCCGACTCTTGTTTCTAGTACATAAAGATATCAGATATTCAGTTTATTGCTACTGTGCGGGATTTGTAGCAATATAATTTGTGACCCTTCCAGGAGAAGTTAGCTGTCAAAAGAAGACAGGGACTCCATGCTGATAACACTGCACCAGCATGGCCCACTCTTCCCAGGGACACGGGCCCCTCGCCCAGCGATTAGTAGGCGCTGTAACCTGGCCATCCTCTGTTTCACCCACAGGCAAACCCTTTGGAAGCGACTCCAGAACACGGTGACCTCTCCCCTGGCCAGGACGATATCTTTCATCGACAGAGATGGCAACCTTGAGCTACTAATGAGTCCTGATTTCCCATCCTGGGCGCGAGATCTCTGGATGTTTATTTTCAGTGACACGAAACTTCTCAACATTCCTCTTGCGGCGAACGATACAAGGTGCACGGGGAAGCTTCTCTGATGGCGAGGGTGACAGTCATAGTTTGGCAGCAATGTGAGGGCACTTTCAAGTGTCTGACGAGACGCAGGTTGTCAGCTTTGGAATCATAGTGTAGTTGGTTGCTCTTTTGGGGGCCACATATGACCTCCTCTGATGTGGGTTACCATGTCCATCAGGCCCGGGCCGATTCCTCTAAGGTGGAGGCCAGGCATTTCTCTGCCCTCCCACCTACAGTTCCCACCCCCGCTGCCCCTCCTGCGGCTCTGCTAGGTTTGATCATCTGTTGCGATGGCCACTCATCGCATGGACTGGGGCCATATAATCAGGAGGGCCCATGCCCTGGAGGAGGACAGGACGCTCCGTAGAGTCCAGAGCTGGCAAAAGAGAGGAGACCCCTCATGCAGATGGACTGACCCAGTGGCTGTAACCAGCACGCAAGCCCTTTCACAAGGGTCACCTAAGGACATATTTCCAATGGTCTTAGGAAGCGAGACACCGCTCCTCTATCCGTCTCCAGGCAGCTCCGCCCACCCACAGATACACCCACATACAGGGTCACCACCACATGAGAAACGGCACTAAGGGTGGAGGGGTCAGGAAGGGTGAGAACCACTGTGCTAGGCAGTGTGTCGTTTCACACAAGGCTGAACCGACATGTGCCAGAACTGACACAACCCGTGAAGTGTGGCATTGCAGTCCCCCAAAATGCGTTTGCTGTGGCTCTGAGAGATGCTTTGTTTTTTTTATAGCCGGGGCCCCCACCCCCTCCTGGTGTGCCCCTGCTCCCAGAGCATCCCTCAGGTTTCAACGAGCCAGACTCCCTGCACACCGTCGGGAGGCTGCACACGGGGTGTGTTTTCCTCCTCCTTGCTCCTCAGTCCATGACGGGCACCACCGGTCTCTCCCTGAGTCTCCTCACGTGGACACATGTTGCCCTGGTCTCCTAGAAGGCTTCTGTCTGCATCCTGTTGGGCCTCTCCTCGGGGCTCTGAGGTGTTTCAGAGCTTCTGAGTAAATGGAGCTCAGTGTTCAGTAGACATGCTTACAAGAGGAGCTTCTACCGACGACCACGATGGAAGGGAGAACCAGCAGGACAGCAGTGTTTTTCCGTGTTAGAGGAGTCTAGGTGAAGCCAGGTTGTACACTGAGGCACTGGTTCGGGTTCAAACCCACCCAGCAGTGCTGCAAGACTTGCTCATTTTCGCTCGTAAGGGTTTCAGCCCGGGAAGCCCTCTGGTGCGCTGCTCTGCTGCATGGGGCCACATGGATAGAAACAGACTCTGGGGCACCTAGTTTTGCCAGAGAGTTGGGTGGTGACTTGACTTGTTTTTGGTTGCTCAGTTCCTTGGACAGATTTCCTTCAGAACTAAGGGATATGTTTGGAGTCAGTGAAGTCCCCTGGTTTTGAGGATGGAGAGCAATGGTGTCAGTGACGGGTCTTGTCCTGTCCGGAGTGACTTCCCACCACTGACCACGTGCTTTGTCTTCCGGTGGCTCCTGCAGGTCTCAGGGCGAGATGTCCCACATTGTGGTGCAGAACAACATGAAGCTTTCCGACAACAGCGTCCCGTTTAGCT
>PVJH01037638.1:0-17749 GCA_004026705.1 Nesogale talazaci | reverse complement strand
TTTTACCTTTTGACCCAAATGATTCCCATCTGTTTCAGAGTAAAACTGCACTCCATAGAACTCTGTGGCTCATTTTTCAGTCTTTCCCTGGTATTCACCCTCCAACCTTTTGTGGCTGAAGGCTTAACTCACTGTAGACACCCAGGCACTCCCCTTAGGGACCCACACACAGGGTATGTGCCTCCTGTCATTCTCTGCCACCTTTCTGTGTCTGAATCACTTCCCAGAGAAGCTGAGGGACTTGTTCTGAGACTGAAAACATGATAAAATCATGGATGGGAACATCTCACTGGTTGGTGTGTAAGTCTCCCTTCCCTGATGTTCATGTACAGTTTAGCAGCCTAAACCTCTGTGCCTTGGGGAACTTGACTAAAACGCACACCTAGCAAACACCAGGGATTGCAATTGTGGTTCTTCAGAGTGTCATCAGGTACATGATTGTATTTGTGCGCTATCAGGGGGGTCATTTGCTCAGAGGAGCAGGTAGTAATGATTGCTTTTTTTCTCAGAGTTTGAAAAATGTGATGAAATCTGGATTCTTTCATTATCTGTTTTTCAGCTGGGTTCTTTTTTTTTCTTTTTAATGTTGCATGCTCTGAAGGAACAGCGTGCACAAAGTGCAACTGTAGTGTTTTTAAACAGCAGGTGTAAAATGCCAGAGTTCACCAAAATAGCATTCTTTTTCCAGCAGCTCGTCTGTCAGTTCTTCATCACCAGAAGTTCTTTTAAAAGAATACATTGAAGCTGAGCCCTGGTGGTGCAGTGGTTGTGGGCGGGACTGTGGCCCACCAGGTTGGTGGTTCAAATCCAGCAACAGCTCTCCAGGAGCAAGTGATGCCACACACACACACACACACACACACACAAAATCAAAAACAAAAGAATACGGTGAGGTCAGGGCTTTGAATTGCCCTTTGTTCCGTAGGCCCCTGAGCCTTACAAGGATAGTTGGGAGCTATGGGAAAAGCTGCATGTTCTACAGTGGTTCCTACTAGTTAATATCTCATTCTGCTTCCACCTATAATTCATGTTCTCCTAAATATTCTACTTGGTCATGTGGAGACAGGTGAACAGTGCCTCCTCCTCTCACCAATGGAAGAGCTGATCGAATGTGGGCATAGGGGTTAAATGTTAGAGCAGTTATCTAGTTTATGTCATGTGTTCTGAGTGCTCTCTTTTCTGAACCAGGACATAGAGAGTGATGAGATTGCAGATGGCCCCAGTCAAACTGTGGGAAGAGAAACTCCCTGTATTAGAAGAAGTGTTTGAGATATCATGTAAGGCAAGGAAGTAAACCTAGTCACTGTGCATGGATGAGGGGAATGGTGAAGCCCTGTATTAGTGGAAAAAAGTCTTGCCTCCGTTCTTTACCGTATCTCAGTTGCACAGGACACTTCCTGTCCCCCTCATTTCATGCATTGAACTCCATGGTAACTTTCTGAACCAGAAGATGTGGGGTGTTTCAGGACTTGGTGACCCTTGAGGATGTGGCTGTGGACTTTTCCCAGGAAGAGTGGGCTTTGCTGGATCTTTCCCAGAGGACAGTCTACAGAGATGTGATGATGGAAACCTTCAGAAACCTGGCCTCTGAAGGTATGGATGAGTTCTTTTTAAAAATCACCTTTCTGTGACCACATATGGCACACCTGTTGTTGTTACTTCACAATATTAGCTCAGCAATGGGATTCTTTTGATAAATAATACAAGTGTAGTCATTTGTCCTTTGAAGCATCATGTCATGGCTTCCCCATGAATATTAAATGGACATTTCAGTTCAATTGTAACTAAAATCGTTAAATCTCTTTTAATGTTGTAAGCATAAACATTGATTTTAGCACTTTCTTTGGTGCACAGAGAGAATATTTGTAATCTAAGCCTTGCATTGAGGCTTACTATGTCTGTCACATGTTTGACAAGAAAGTTGTGCTGTAGTAAAATTTACATCTCCCCACACTCTGGACACCCTGGCTAAGAAAATTGTGACTCAGAGTCAGGGAAGTGTTCCTTGCCCGCGGCTGTCTTCTCTTCTCTATGAGCACCTGGTTAGCCACACACATCTGTTCTCCCAGAGTAGCCAGAGGAAGGCCTGAGGAGAGTGCAGGTAGCACCCATCCAGCACCGCCGCTTTGGGACTGCAGGAGGGAAGACGCCTCTGAAAGACCAGGCCTGTGTGGTTGGAAGGAGAGTCGAAGAAGTCTGTTTGAACAAGTCTCTTGGGGGTGGAGCATATGCCCTTGACAGACACCGAGCTTGCTTTTCTGAGTTTTATCCTCCCAACACACGAGTGCTCACAGGGAAAGGTGGCCCTCCTTCCTCTCTGCATGTTCCATGGGCATTGCCTCAAGTCCCTGTCTACTTTATTCTTCCCATTGCATTCTGTTTGCCAATCTCAGTCTTCAAGGAAGTATGTCTTGGTGAGTTATTTTTGACTAATGCAAAATATTGAAACAGGAAAATGTATTAAAATCTTTTTTCTCACAGCGGTCTTTTGAATCTTTGCTTAAATCATCTATTTTTTCTTCAGTTTCTCAAAACTTTGATGAAGGATAAAAACTATCTACTGAAAATATAGTAAGAGTATTCATGACAGATGATACCGGTCCTCTATGGTAGGAGAAACCTGTGAATTGCTTGTCACTGAAGATGAGAAAAGAAGACTAGACAGCTTCTGTGATGTGAAGGTCACTCAGCTGAGACAGTGCTTCAGAAGAGAATTTGAAAATGATATCATGGCATTTAAATGTTTATATCAGAGAAGTCTTAAAAAAGTTAGTGGTAAAGGGCTGAGCCCCGGTGGCGTAGTGGTTGTGCGCGGGACTGCGGCCCACTGGGACAGAGGTTCAATTCCAGCAGTGGGGCTGGACCTCCTACTCCCACCACCGGAAAGCAGTGATGCCCAAAAAACAAAACAAAACAAAAAGTTAGTGGTAAATAAAAAGGTCATTGAATTTTCCAAGACCTTTAAGAATTCCCTTATATGTGTACATGATATGAAAGAAACAAATCCAGAGACACTCATATATGTGTAAGAAAGAGTTATATCACACAGTCATTGAATATCAAGGAAATAGTCCAGCCCTCTCCAACTCATGTCTGTAAGTCAGCCATTTTGACAAAATACCATGTCACCAGAGAAGTTCATGGGGCCCGTTCACACCCTGAGCTCAAAATTCACAATAATCACATTCTTTTTCACCCTTTCAGATAGACTTAACCAAAGAAAAACTTCTAAGATCAAATTTTGTAATGACCACAATATACAAAGAAACATATGCATGCAATGTAACCCTTAGGATTCATACATCTCATATCTGTTACTGTTAGGGGTATTTTGACTGATGACTTTCCCATTGGGTGAGTTCATAAGTATGAGATACTGAATAATGAAAAAATATTTTACTGATATACAATTAGAAATCACCATAGTTTAGAAATAGAATGAGAATAATGAGGGGTAGGCAGAGGAAAGGAAGTAGGTGTTAACAACCCCAGGGACGAGGGAACAACAAGTGATCTAAAATTGATGGTAGGTAGGATGTAGAAGGCCTAGTAGAGCTTGATGAAGGGCAATGTAACTGAGAAAAATTATTGAAACCCAAATAAAGGCTGCACATGATAATGGGACAAAAGGAAAGTAAAAGGTAAGAGTAAAGAACTAGGAAGGCAAGGGCAATAAAAGAGGTTTAAATACAGGCAAGTACATGTGTAAACATTTACATATGACAATAGGGAAACAGATCTATGTACATATAGGCTTAGTATTAAGGTAGCAGCTGGACATTGGGTCTCTACTCAAGTACTCTCTCAATGCAAGAACACTTTGTTCAATCAAATTGGCATTCCATGATGCTCACCTTCCTGACATGATCGCTGAAGACAAAGTGGGCGCATAAGCAAATGTGAAGAAAGCTAATGGTGCCCAGCTATCAAAAGATCTAGCACCTGGGGTCTTAAGGCTTGACGGCAAACAAGCAGCCATCTAGGCGAAAAGCAACAAAGCCCCCATGGGAGAAGCACACCAGCCTGTGTAATCACGAAGTGTCGACAGGATCAGATATCAGGCATCAAAGAACAAAAATCATATCATTGTCAATGAGGGGGAGTACAGAGTGGAGATCCAAAGTCTATCTGTAGGCAACTGGACATTCCCTTACAGAAGGGTTGCAGGGAGAAGACTAGCTGGTAGCTGATGAAACATACAACTTTCCTCTAGTTTTTTAATGCTTCCTCCCCCCCTCTCCAATCATGACCACAATTCTACCTTACAAATCTGGCTAGACCAGAGGATGTACACAGGTACAGATAAGAGCCTGGAAACACAGGGAAATCCAGGGAAGATAAACCCCTCAGTACCAATATTGAGAGTAGCCATACCATGAAGCTAAGGGGTAGGTCAGGGAAGAAAGGGGGAACTGATGACAAAGATCTACATATAACCCCTCCCAGGGGGATGGACAACAGAAAAGTACACGAAGGGAGACATCAGACAGTGTAAGACATGGAAAAACTAATAATAATTTATAGATTATCAAGGGTTTATAAGGGAGGGAGGGAGGTAAGGTGGGAGAGAGAGGGCAAAATGAGAAGGTGATACCAAGGATTCAAGTAGAAAGCAAATGTTTTGAAAATGATGATGGCAAAAAATGTACAAATGTGCCTGACACAGTGGATGATTGGATGGTTTGTGATAAGAGTTGTATGAGCCCCCAATAAAATGATATATTTAAAAAGAATGAGAATGATGGTAGTTTCTTTGTCAGATAATTTAACCTGAACCATATAACAATTCAAGATAAAAAAGATAACATGTATACTGTGTCAACTTACATCTATAATATTTAACTGTTGCTTTTATTTATTTTGTGAAATTAATCATTTCATTGGGGGCTCTAAGAAATATATAACAATCGATCATTCAGTGGTAGTAAACACATATGTACACATGTTGCCATCAACATTTCCAAAACAATTTCTTTCTACTTGAGCCCTTTGTATCAGCTTCTCTATTTCTCCCCTCCACCCCCCACTCTCACCTCCTTGGTAAAACCTTGGTCAATTATATATTATTAGGCTTGTTTTTAACAGAAGGCATATGATAGAAAAATATCAGTGAAGTTAATGAAGGCTTTCCTTATGGAGAGCTGGGTTGTAGATCTTTTGGTGCTCAGAAGAACTCCCGTGGAAGGCTATTCATCATCAAGCCAACAGTGTGGAAAATCCTCCCTGGATCATCACTTACACATCATAACAGCTTTCATTTTGATTATGATACCTAACATGATAAGAAACTTGGTGATTTGGGGTTAGGTCCTCCAACTTAGAATAGCTTTCCTGCTTTATCTGAATTTCTATCTTTTTCTCAATATGACAGTCTGCATATAGTTCAAAGCTGCCCAATCAGCATTGTCAGAGTGACCTAGGCCCCGTGAGACATCTGGGAGTTGGTGACCCTCATGCTGTTGGCCAGATGACAATCTGCATCAAGTATTGCATGCCTTGCATCAGCAGGGCAGGTGTATGCCAGGATGGTTATTAAATCTTTCCAGCCCCGAGAAAAGATGATTGTCAGCCCTGAAATTCTTTTACACACTGGCCAGGGTCTCCTGAGGAGGTGCCTTGCTTGTCTTGAAAGTTTTAAGCTTCCTATGCTAAAGGAGAATGAACCCATTGCCTCTGACCACATCCTGTAAAGGGTATAAGGTGGGACAGAGCTGCCCTTCTACTTGTGGAGGCACCAGGCAAGTCTATATGGACTGTGGGTCAGCCTCCTGTGAAGTTGGTGGCTTTTAACATGTGCTGACCTATGACCACAGAGAGGAAGTTTGAGGGTAACTTCTGTTTTATTTGGGTCAATTTCTTTTCCATCAATCAGAATGTCTGGGAAGGTTGGGGTGAGTTTAGGTGGGATATTCAGGGAGCAGTCTGAGCAAATTTCTGGGTGTTCCTGAAAAAGCATAAAGCCTGTATTTATGGAACCTTGACCACTTCTCTCAGACAGAAAATATCTGAGACATGGAATTGCATTCTAAAGATGTGCCTGGTGGCCAGCATTTTCTGCTCTCCAGGGGGTATTGAGGCCCAAAACACTGCTTTTTTCTTTCTCTATCAGGGAGTCTTAACTGGAGGCACAGATTAGTCCAGGTCTTAAGGACACAACTGAAGGAGTCACTCTGGGTCTTGGGGGAGACTGATTTTTTGTCTCAAGATTTCAAGACCTGGAGGATCCTGTTGTCAATTTAGTCTCTCCTGGATGAACTCCCAAGATGTCAGGATACCTTGCTGGGTTCTCAGTCTCAGTGGTGGCATGCGACAATGCAGAGACCAACAAGCAGGTAGGGGGAGGCAACGAACAGGTTTATTGAGCAGTTAAATTAGGACACACTGGGGACCTGCCCCAGCCTATGCTAAAGAAAGGGTGAAAGTAGTGAGACCCTGCCCAGAGCGGACAGGCCCTTTTTATCTGTCTGGCAGGGGTTTTTGTGCACAAGGATTTTTTTTAATGGCAATTGTCTTAGGGTGCCAGATTCAAATGGTGGTCCCCACTTGTCTGGGGCCTAACCATGTCCTCATTGACAAGCCTCACAGTCTCCCTGTTTCTGGTGTGCAATAACCCATCAATCAGACCTGTTGGGTGCTTTTCATTGTCACATTGCCCCTGCTCAGGGAGGCGCAGGTCAGTTTGCACAATCGGGACACAGTTCCTTCCAGATGTAGGCTGCAGGAGCCTTACCTCTGCCCACCACCACCATCCACACGCTTCAGACATAGTCCCTGGTTCCTCAGCACAGGCCTAGGATAAGGGTGTGTGTTTCTCCTAAGACCCATGACTGTGTGCTCACCTGGGTTTCCAGGAGATGTGGTCCACAATTGGCTCAGTCACAAATTCATGATCTACAAGTATCCCAAGCGCAGGCAGAGGGTCAGAAAAATTGGGGGCCTGAGAATGTTTGTAAAGAGGAAATAGCACAAAGGCTGAGTCCCTTTAGAAGTTAGAAATTAATGTCATCCTAGTTGAAATGATTTCAGTAAAGGGAGATATTAAATATGTTGGATGAAATAACTGCCGAACAAGTTAAGAGTTACTAAGACTTCTACTATGGTTTGCTTTGGCTTCCTTAGTAGTGAGAATTAAGTAGAATGAAGAGCTTGTGATTTAGGCCAGAGAACAAGAATGCTTGTTAAAGAGTAACCAAACTAAGCTTATTCTTTTGGGTTCCATAGAAAAACCAAGGTTAAAAAAAAAGGAAAACCAGGGTAAGTTGTTCCATTGTGCATTTGAATTGCAATGACCAGCCTTTGTAGTTGAAGGAAGAAGAACCAGAGGGTCAGAATTTAAAGTCTGACAATTTACTCCTGCATATTTGGATTTTATTATTTAGAGTCCGTGGATCACACAGCCTAGTGCACTTCTTTCATGGGGACTTAGTTGACACTTCATTTAAGTGGCTGCTTGTTTTAAGGCCCAGACACTATTCTTGATAACCAAGCTCCATCAGATTTCCTCAAAACTTAGTTCCTTTGATTTAGTTGTATTTTCTGACTGTGAAATAGAATGGGAGAAAGTGTTTTTCCTCTCTCTTTGATCTTTTTAGGAAAGCTTCCAGTATTTTTTACCATGATATACTTAAAAAAATTTTGCAGATGCTGCTCATCAGGATAAAGAAGTTCACTTTTCTACCAAGTATGCTGAGATAAAATCAAGAATAGGTACTGAGATTTTGAAATGCTTATTTTCCTCATCAATTGGGATAGTCACATGGTTTTTCTACATTAGTTTTTTCATTTGGTGAATTGGATGGATTTAATTTAAAATTACATCGAACAGTGTCTTCCTGGGATAAACTTAGATTGTGCTTTTGATTGTGTATTCCTTTAATAAGCTAATTTTTCCTTTATGAATTTTTACATCTGCTAACCTACTATCATGCAGGACTGCAATTTTTGTTTCTTGCATATCCCACGTGTCTATTACAAACGATTATGTTAGTAAACAGAAGGTACCCTAAAGTCCATTCAAATGCACTGTTTAACTTCTGCAACAGCAAAACCACCGAAAGTCCTAGGAGTGCGCTCAGTTCCACTCTGAACACGTGGGGGCAGTCATGTGTCAGAATGGACCAGCTTTTCAGGTCTTCAAGTGGTTTTGTGACAGGTCAATACTGTTCTCATGGAACAAATGGGAGTAATTTCTCCTATTCGGCGTTTTGTCAGAGTTGTATAGAATTGGTACTAGTCTCCCTCATGCATCAGATAGAATTCACCAGTAATTCATTTGGACTTGAGGTTGTCTTTGAGTGAAAGTTTTTAACTGCTTTCTCACTTTCTTTTTCATTGTGATTGAGTTTTGTAATTTTTGATGAAATGGTGTTTTTTTTTTTTCTAAACTGAAAAATCGTGAGTGTACTGTTTTTTCTTAGGATTTCATTATTATCCTTCCACTGGTTCGGGATCTGTACCCCACTTATTACGTATAAGAGAGATTTGTCTCTTCTCACTTTTAATCTTTGTCTGATGTGGTACAGTTCAATTCTATCCAGCTCTTTCAAAATCAAGTTTTTGATTTCATTGAATTTCTCTATCATCTTCCTGTTTTCAGTTTCACGTCTCTCTTACCTTCACTCTTTTCTCCATTCTGTTTGCTTTTGTTTTACTGTGTTCTTTTTCTAAGTTCTTGAGGACAAATGCTTAAGCCATGTACTTTAGACCTTCTGCTCTGATGTAGGCATTCACAGTTAATTATTTCCCTTTGGGCACTGACACCTGAGCAATTCCTTTAATCATAGACTTCATGATAATTAGACCACTTCATTCTATCTTGATCTTGCTATAACTTTTTTTTAGGACTTGTACAATAGTTTAATTTATAAGTAAAGTATTGTTTAAGCTAGAGTTACACTTTAGCCTATAATTGATTAAAAGTTATCAGAAGACTACCTGTTGTCTTTAAACTTTTAATAAATAATTTTATTGGGGGCTCTTACAGATATGATAACAATCCTTCAATCAATCATATCAAGCAAATTTATATATACATTGCCATAGTCATTTTCAAAACATTATCTTTCTACTCGAGTGCTTGGTATCAGTTTTTCCCCCCTCCCTCCTTTCTCATCCATTTGTATCAAACATATTTGTACACATATTGCCATATTCATTTCCAAATATTTTCTATTTGAGCCCTTGGTATAAGCTCCTCTTCCTCCCCTCCCTTTTAATAATCATTTTATTAGGGGCTCATACAACTTCCATCATGATGCATATATGCATCAATTATATGCAGGCCACATTTGCACTTGTTACCATCATCACTCAAAAAACATCCTCCCTCCACTCAGGCCCCCAGTACCAGCTCCCCATATTTCCCTTCCCTCTTTCTTCCCCCTCCCTGTACACTATTTTTATTCAAATAAAAAGTGCTTACATATAGCAGACCATCTTGAAAACACATATTTCACAATGGATTTGCCATTGATGAATGATATTTTAAATGAATGCACTACAAGTGAGAAATTTGTAATAGGATCTATTAACACATTTCAAATGCTTGAAAAGGAAAATGGGCCCCTCAATAGAATGATTTATAAAACAAAAAGGAGGGGGAAAGAGAATCTTTTACCAAGGGCTCAAGTAGAAAATATTTGGAGATGAAGATGGCAACATGTTACAAATATGCTTGATACAAACGATGTATTGAATGTTATGAGCTTTAAGAGCCTCCACTAAAATCACTGAAAAAAAGAAAAAGGATCCAGATAAAAAAGTTGATTGCTTCTGAAACCTTATAAAATATAAAATTTGTAGACAATCGATTTTTCAAACTTTCTTGAAAAAACTTTTAGAAATCATCATCACAAGTTTGAAAAAAAGGGCTAATAGTTTATGAACATTTAAAAATAAGTTGTAGCCAATTACAGGTTAGGAATAAATGATAATTTTGCAACTTTTTGGAGGTAGATTATTGGAATGTTGAAGAAGTTCCATGGAAAGTAGAACAAAAATTGCTCATATTTAATGATATTTTAAATTAATGATATATTTAAATTAAATATTTTAAATTATCAAATTGATAATGATTATTGAGATTTTTTTTGTGGCAAGTATTCTAAAAAATTCCCAGAATTATACAATTCCTGAAAGTATTCAGAGTTAAAACTATTGTCAGAACAATTGCTGTTGGTGCTGCAGAAGCAGAAAGAAGTTTTACAAAGATGAACATAATATCTTCTAAGAAAAAAGTTGATTGTTTCTATTAAACCAAACAAAATGACTATTAGTCTTATTGGCCTACCCCTAAAGCAATATGATCCTACCCCTGAAGTGAAAAGATGGCTAAGGATAAATAAATCAGCCTATGATGCTTACATAAAAGTGAAGAATATTGTGAGGATGTCAATCATGAAGCAATATAAATACCTTAAATAAATTTTAGTGTTTTTGTCAGGTATTTAATATTCTTTTACTTAATATATTTAAAATATAATGTAATCTAGTTTTGCGTACCACTTTTACTGCTCCTATTAAATATTAGCTGTATGAATGAACTACCTTTTAGTATATCTTTTTTTTATGATGTTTTACTGTTGGTGTTTTATGACATTAGTGTGACAAACTGGTTGTTAAATTGTTTGAATCCCACCACTGGGTGTATCCAACTTCCAGCTACAAGTATTGTTTAGTAAGTCCTATTCTTTAATTGGAGATGGATTAATATTAACTTCTGAAGGGAAGCAGCAATGGTTTGTTCATGATTTCTAACAGAATTGCAAGATTAGAGCAAAGGAGTGCAGTGTACATGATGTCTCAGTTAAATACTGGCATGGTGCAGGACCAATATCAAAGTAAAATAATTTCAGGGAATAGTTATCAATGAATCTAAATTTAATAGACAAACAATAAGATGAAAAACAATATTTTCACAACCTCTAACCATGAGAACTTAAGAACTACAAATGGTAAAATCCTAACTTTTCAGTAACAGTGGAAGAAAACGTGGAATCAAAGCAAAACCAACTAACCAAACAAAAAAATCAGTCAATCCAAATATAAGATCATAACATTTTATTGCAATTTAACATCAATTTTAAAATGTAAAATCATGAATTCACATTTTAAAGGCTATTCACTAGTCTTACTTGTATTACACCAATAGTTAAGGAGGTAATATTTAGCATAAACTGAGAAAGTACACACCTGCACATTTGTTCATGACACCAGAGAGTTATATGCTTATTAAGAGTTACCATGAATCTGTTACTTCTCTAAAAGGCACAAAGTAATTTTCATGACCCCTTCTTTCCATTCGTGTTGCCTCTTACTCACTGAGATGCTCTATCAGAGACTTCATGGAGTTTGTAATTTGAAGCATCAGTATGTGGCAAAACCATTCTTACTTAAGACTGCTCTTTACTGTGTTTGTGCTTAGAAAAATGTGAGGACCAACGAAAGGTTTTGCCACATTCCTTACACTCATAAGGCCTTTCTCCACTGTGAACTCTCCTATGTCTGCTGAGGGCTGAATAGTGAGAAAAAGCTTTGCCACATTCTTTACACTTATAAGGCCTCTCTCCACTGTGAATTATCATATGTTTAATGAAATTTGAGGACAAACTAAAGGCTTTCCCACATTCCTTACATTCAAAAGGCTTCTCTCCACTGTGAGTCCTCCAATGTTCAGTGAGGGATGAAGAATAAGAGAAGGCTTTCCCACATTCCTTACATTCATAAGGCCTCTCTCCACTGTGAATCCTCATATGTTTAGTGAGGGATGAAGAATGATAAAAACCTTTCCCACATTCCTTACAGCCATATGGCCTCTCTCCGCTGTGAGTTCTCATATGTGTAGTGAGATAGGATGTACAAAGAAAAGCTTTCCCACATTCTTTACATTCATAAGGCCTCTCGCCACTGTGAATTCTCATGTGTGTCGTAAGGGTTGAAGACTGAAGAAAGGCTTTCCCACATTCCTTGCATTCATAAGGTCTTTCTCCACTGTGACTCCTCATATGTATAGTGAGGTTTGAAGAATAGCGAAAGGCTTTCCCACATTGTTTACATTCGTAGGACTTCTCTCCAGTAAGAGTCTGCATTGGTATGCTGGGGTAAGAAGGCCAAGTGCAGGCTTCTTCACATTCCTTGTATTGATAGGGACCATATTCAAAGTGAGAATGGATATGATGCCTAAGTGACGAATGATCCATGCAGGATTTTCCACACTGAAGGCATATTGAAGAATAGGTTCCCAAAGGAGTTCTTTGAAGCACAGAAAGATTTGGAATCCAACTAAAGCTCGGTCCACACTGACAGTCTTCATTACCTTCACTGACATTCTCTATTAGATCTCTTCTGTTAAAAGCAGGCAGGAAACTGTTAAATAGATGTAATTTTTTTTACCATGAACGGTTTTATGTTTTATTGATTAATTCACTTGACAAAGATACTAATGTTATTCTCATTCGATTGCTAAATTATGGTAATGCCTAATTGTATATAAGTATCTTTTAAATATTCGTATATGACATAGTTATGAACTCATCCAATGACACAGCTATAAGTTAAAATACACTCAATAGAACTGAGCCCTGGTGGCACAGTGGTTGTGTGTGGGACTGTGGCCCACAGGTTTGACAGTTCAAATCCATCAGCAGCTCTCCAGGAGCAAGGCTGGCCTTCTTATTCCCACCAGTGCAGTGATGCCTCAAAAAAAACAAACACTCAAGAGTAACAGGTTTGACATACATTCACCATGAAGGTTATAATGTATGTACGTATTTCTGTTTATACACATGAGAGGATTTGAAGCATTGTTTGAAAATTGAGTTAGCTTTTCATTTATCATTAACTTCTCTGATATAAACATTTTAATACAATGATATCTTCAGATTCTCGTCTGAAAAACTGCTCTGTCTCAAGTGAGTGACACTCACCTTACACATGCAGTCTGGTCTTTATTCTGATCTTCAAGGAAATGTAACTCACAGATTTCTCCCACCACAGAGGACCAGGTGTCCTTTTTCATGAATTGTACTATTGTATTATCAGTGGATAGCTTTTCTCCATCCTTTAGGTTTTGAGAAACTGAAAAAGTGATTTAGGTTAAGGTTAAAAGTAAAGAAAAAAGGGAAGGCTGAGGGAAAAGTTCGCTGTGAGAAAACAAGATTTTAATACATTTTCTTGTTTCAGTACTTAGACAATGGCCAAAAATCAATTCAACAGGAGATACTCCCATGAAAACTAAGATTGACAGTGATAAAAATGGAATGCAATTAGAAAAGTAGAAAGTATAAAGGTATTTGATGCAATCCACATGGAACATGAAAAGAGGAATGAGGGCTACCTGTTGCTGTGAGCAATGGTGAGTTGGATGGATAAAAGTCCAAAAAGCAAGCTCAGCATCTTGAAGGACATATTCTCAACCCTAAAGACACTTTTTCACACTGACTTCTTCAACTCCCCTTCCCTCCATGCAGGCCTGGTCCTTCAGAAGCTTGTTGTTTCCGGCAGCCCCTAACACAGTGATGCTGGACGGGTGCTACCTGCACTCTCCCCAGGTCTTCCTCTGGCCACTCTGGGAAAACATGTGTGTGGCTGACCTGCTGCTCATGGAGAAAGATCTATTACAAAGGAAGACAGAAATGGGCGAGGAACATTTCCCTGACCCTGAGTCAAGACTTTGTTACTCGAGGTGTCCAAAGTGTGGGGAGATGTAAATTTATACTGTTAAACTATCTTTGCAAAAATGAAACAAACATAGTAGGCCTCAAGGCAAAGCTCAGAGGACAAATATTCTCTCTGGCACCAAATAAAGTGCTAAAATCAATGTTCATGCTTACAACAATAAAAGAAAATTAAAGCTTTTAGTCACAATTGAAATAAAATGTCCATTTATCACATAGGGCTCTACATTCATGGGGAAACGCCAAAGGGCAAATGACTACACTTGTCTTATTTATCAACAAATTCCCATTACTGGGCCCACTTAGTGGAATAACATCAACGAGTATGCCATATGTGGTCACAGAGAAGGTATTTTTAAAAAGAAGTCATCCATACCTACAGAGGCCAGGTTTCTGAAGGTTTCCATCATCACGTCTCTGTAGAGTGTCCTCTGAGAAAGATCTAGCAGAGCCCACTCTTCCTGGGAAAAGTCCACAGCCACATCCTCCAGGGCCACTGAGTCCTGAAACATCCCACATGTTCTGGTTCAGCAGGTTACCATGAAGTTCGGTGTGTGAAAGGAGGGGAGGATGAGAGTCCTGGGAGACTGAGATTTCCTAGAGACTTGACACAAGGTTCTGTGTTCTACTAACATCCAATGTAGGGTTTAGCAATCAACCCATCCCTTTACTGTCTATATTTACTTCCTCATCGATGACATGGTGTCTGAAACACTTAATAATTCTTCTACCACAGGGACCTTCTCTCCTTAGAGCTTGACTGTGGCCACTTGCAATCTCATTACTCTCTATTGTCATGGTTCAGAAAAGAGAACCCTCAGAACATATGACATAAATTAGATAATTGCTCCAACATTTAAACCTTATGCTCGCATTTAATCATCTCTTCCATTGGTGAGGGAAGGGAGCGCTGTTCACCTCTTTCTACAGGACCAAGTAGAATGTTTATGAAAACATGATTCACAGGTGGAAGCAGGATGAGATATTAACAAGGAGGAATCACTGCAGGAACCAAAGCCACAATCACCAGCATGTACAAAACTCAACATCCTTAAGAAAACAAATCCCTGACAAAGCCAGACATGATTTTGAATTAAATTTACAAAGAGGTAAATTAAACAGCATGAAATTTATGGATTAAGATTTGGTGCTATGGCGCTGGCTACTTCTTAGATGTAATGAAACATCTCTTGATATTGATTTCCTGGGTTTGAAGATAAGACCATAGACTTGTGGGACATCTTGGTCAGTTGTCATAACAAAATTCAAAACTTGTATGTTCTACTTCTTAGTTTGCTGAGTCAGTTCCTCCGGTCATAAAAGCTTAAGTAACAGTCTAAGTACAATTTCTGGGATTTATTCATCTGGAGCTATAGAGAAAGAAATCACAGACACAAAGAAGACTATGATCTACTGGCCTGTCTACCAGAACCAAAGCCTCACCTAACTTTAGACTACAATAAGTAAAAGAAATGGTGGTGGTAACTATGACCAACCATTCCCTTAATGGATGGGCCTTGACAAAATGGGAGTAAAATATGGAACAGAATCTCAAATTTACATAACACAAAGCAAACAAGAAAAAACAGCTTTTCTGGATATGTTGAGAATGAAAGACTCCAATAGACTGTTGCCATGAAAAAGTCTTTAAAACTTGAACCCCAGTAAGTCCTGTGGTCACCTTTCAGTTTAGCTGAAACAGACTGAATCATGAAATAAATATTACCTCCAAGTGCTTTGCTTCACTAAAAAGTTAACTATCTGAGACCAATGACAACAATGATTTTTTAAAAGATGAGGTTGTAAATAGTCATGAAACTGAGATCCATGGAACGAGAACAATCAAATCAGATATACTGAGACTGTTCAATATTTGTGAAGTCTGTAACTATTGTTACTGAATAATGTGTGTACAACTATTGAGAAATTGAACTTCTGTATAAACCACACACACACACACACACACACACACACACACACACACAAGAAAACAAAACAGTAAACTATTAGTAATAAACTCCTTAAATGCACATGGCGATAATCTCCAAGCAGAGATGAGGACAGGGTAGAAGGCATTGGGAGGTCATAAAAACTGACAGTGTCCATTTATTAGCATATTCAGATTTCTGTTATTTAAACCCTAGGTGGACAGTTTATGGACTTGTTTACGATATAGCTGACAGTAAAAGCTTTAATAAACAGGGAAATGGGCTGAGCCCCGGTGGCGTAGTGGTTGTGCGCGGGACTGCGGCCCACTGGGATGGAGGTTCAATTCCAGCTCCCAGGAACAAAGGCTGGGCCTCCTACTCCCACCACCTGAGGGCAGTGATGCCTAAAAAAATAGAATAAAATAAACAAGGAAATGACATTTCCACCTAATAATTTTATAGTCATGTGAGAACCTCCTCATTTTAAGAGAACTTGTCTTATTTCAGAAGGCTTATGTGTCTATTTTGTATACCTAATATTGATTTTTCATATGACATTTACTAGCGCATGTAAGAGCAAAATACAGTACAAAATGCAAGTGATCATTTGTGACAATATGACTAAAACCACAAGACTAATTTAACTGCAGATGATATTGTGCAGTTTTATAAGAGCTTAAATTCAAAGCCCGGAATCTTTAGTATATATTGCAACTAAATGAAAAGAAGGCCCAAATCCTCAAACTGGAGCAGTAGATCAGTCAGATCATAATAGATGTAGAAAAGTCTGAAGTTTTAGAAGATTTCATCTTGCTCGGATCCACAATCAGTGACCATGTGAGCAGCAGTCAAGTGAGCAAATGATACCTGGCATTGGGTAAATGTGCTGCACAAGACCTCTTTAGAGCCTTGAAAAACAGGAGGCTACTTTGAGGAATAAAGTGTGACTAGATCAAACCATAGTATTTTAAATTGCCTCATGTGTGTGAAAGTTGGACACGGAATAAGAAAGGACAGATAATCTAAGGATCTGAATTATGGTATTATCAAGGAACATTGAAAGCACCATAGAGTGCCATAAGAACAAACAAATTTCTTAAGGAAGAAATATAGCCAGAATGTTCCTTAGAGGAAAGGATGGCAAGATTTTGTCTCACATACTTTGGACATGTCCTCATGAGAGACGAGTCCCTGGAAAAGGAGAGCATGCTCTGCAGAAGGGCTGCAAAAAAGAGATTGACACCGTTCTAACAATGGGCTCCACCACTAGAACAAGTGTGAAGATGGCACAGGCAGGCCATTGTTTCCTTCTGTTGTACACAGGGTCACTACGGGTACTCGATGGTACCTCACAAAGACAACAAATAGCTATAAACTCAAGGAAACTTTGTTAATTAAAAAGCAAATGTAAATACTAAGCTACCCTTTGTGGAACAGAGGAAGACAAATAACATGATCTACCATTAAATTTTTCCTTTGAGGCATTCTCGTTTCAGAATTTGCATCCATTTAATTGAACACTTCTCAGTAGAAACACAGCTAAACGAGAAATTTTCTTACAATGAAAACTGTAACCCAGAAAGGTAAATAGATCATCTCACATGCTGGGCACATCCAGAAGAGCATCTTTTTATGCATCCCCTTACAGATTGTGCAGAGCAGATGTAAAGTAGAGACTAACTACCAGGTCTAGGCTGAAATGGGAGGACTAATACTTAGGTGGGTGGGAAAAACAACCATCTCACACATCTGAAAACCTCCAGGAAAAGCATCTCCCCAACAGAAGGGCTTTATCGGAGAATCCCCAAGGACTAAGCCCCGTCCGTGAACCCGGTTAACAGTCAACACTTTCTCAGCCACTGATGCTCTCTCTCCCTACTTTGCTGCCACACCATAAAGAGGCAGGCATAGAACGGTGGTTGGGGCAAGAATGGCAAGAAGGGGCTTAGAACCTCTAAGAGTCACATGGGAAGGTGATCGCAGGCATACAAGGCTTCAAAAACGACCTATAAGTACAGAAAAAATCAAGACAAAGGGGAACGGTCCCCAAATAACTCATAGGGCTCAGATGCTTAGCTTTTCCAACTACTTTTTAGCATCATCAAAGAATCCCAGGGCCCAGTGTACACAGACTCCCAACAATTCCAT
>PVJH01037637.1:0-17771 GCA_004026705.1 Nesogale talazaci | reverse complement strand
ATGTGCGTGTGCACAGTGTGTGTGCACGTGTGCGTATGCACGGTATGTGTGTCGTGTGCCCTTCTACTGAAAAGAGCACAGGAGCTAGGGTGGCTCAGCGGTTGCGTCTGGGGCAGCTCACCGCACTGCCAGCCGTTTGACACCTGTGGCAGAGATGGGCATTTCTACTCCCATCAAGAGCTGCCGTCTCCGAAACCCACAGGGGCAGGTCCACCCGCCCTGCAGGGTGGCTGTGAGCCTGCACGGGCTCCACGCAGTGAGTTTGGTGTGGGGTTTGGTCTCCTGAAGCCTCCCAAGTCCCAGGTATGTCTGCTCTCCTGCCACCAGGGGGAGCCAGCCCCTCCACAGACACACCTTGGGTCCCTGGAACTCCAGGTGCAGGAAGCGCACCCCAGTAGAGGGTCACGCAGTGAGGTGCTCACCGCAAGGTGAGCTGTTCGATCCCAACAGCTGCTCCCGGGGAGAAAGCGGCAGCTCCCCGTCCCTGTAAAGACGTACAGCCTGGGAAAGGCACAGGACCCATCCTGCTCTGTCCCACAGGGGCGGGTCAGGAAGACACAGGATTTGGGTGTGTGCTTGCCTGTGCCTCAGGAGGGAGCAGGCCTGGACAAGGTCATCACGCTTGGTAAGGCGGAGGGGCAGTGGATGGAAAAGGCCCTCCAGGAGACGGCTGCAACAATGAGTACCAACATCCCCCCTCAGGAGGGCGGTGCAGGCTGGGCCGCGCGCCCTTCTGCGGCACGTGGGTGGTGATGGGCTGGCGATCACTCCAGGGCCCCCAGCATCACCGCCAGTGAGTTGGTCCAGACTCGCGTCCCTGTGGGACGGAGCGGCGTGGCCTCTGCGGCTGTAACTCTTTAGGTGAGCAGATAGCCTCACCTTTCTCCCAGGTAGCAGTTGGGGGACTCGAACTGCTGCCCTCCCAGCTAGCAGCCTGACGGGCAACCATCAGGGGCCCTGTTCAGACAGCTTGTTCTCTTTGCCCAGAACATCCTCGGTGGGGGGTGGGGGTGGGGGAGGCCTGCTCTCTTGGGAACAAACTCACCCACAGGGACCCTTCCCTGCCCCCAGCAGCTTGCTTCTCCGAGGTCATCCCCAACGCCAGGAGGAGGGAGCGACGCGCCATGTGCAGTAAAACCCAGGGGATCGGTCTCTCCCCGTGACACCCTCCCCACCCCAGGGCGCTCCTGGGCTCCCCTTTGGACAAGTGGCATTTGACACAATGACACAGCGGTGTGACGGACGACCCCGCCGTCTCTCTCCTCCTTCTGTACACGGCCTTGGAACACACGCATAGACATCTGGAAATGCATGGAGCGTACAGGACTGTCTTCCTGTGCCCCCCACCCCACAACCCCTATTTCAGACAGGGCAGGGGAAAATGACAGGGCCGTGGGCTGGCTTACGGATAACCTGTTTGGGGAGGAGCCCAGATGGCGGCGCCATCAGGACGTGCGGGCTTTGCATAAGGGGCCGCTGGGGTGAGGCAGACGTCGGATCCAGGAGACAGGGGCTGCTCATCAGAGTCTTGTTTAAAGGCCGCAGCTCCAACCAGGCTGTGTCCCAGGAAAGAGGCCCAGCCAACGGACAACACGATTGGCACCCCGGCAGTTTGGCAAGATAGCGTCGCGCCCGGAGGTGTTGTTCACAAGACGGAGGAGGAGGAATCTCCTCAGATCCCGTTCTAGAAAAACTGCATGGTCATAGATCACTCGGAGCTTCCGGGAGAAATGTCTCGGAAGCCTTGTGCCAGATCTATGACTCCAATTGGATGAGGAGTCCCAGCCTGCCGGGAGGGCCATGCTGAGCTGGAGATGCTGGCCGGGACCCTCGGGGAGGCCACGGAGCTCAGCCCTGCCCCTCCTCCGAGCCCAGTGGGGAAGCAGCAGAGACGTCATAGGCGAGCTATGGACCGCAAGCATGGCTGGAGGGCCCAGTCAGGTGCGCCTCAGTCCTCACAGTAACACCTTGAGAGAGGGCTTTGTGGTGCAGACATGGCCCAAGCCATGGTCTGGTCAAACACCCCCAGCCCCCATGCAGGTGGCAGTTGGCTGTGGAACCAGGAAGACGGAGGAACAGATGTGTTTGAATCATGGCGCTGCCAGAGAGGACCAACACAGCTGTCTTGGAAGAAGTATAGTCAGAATGTTCTTCAGAAGCAAGGGTTTGAGACTTTAATCTCACTTATGTGGCCGCGTGAGCAGGAGAGACCAGTCCCTGGAGAAGGACATCATGCTTGCTGAGTAAAGCCAGAGAAGGTTCCCAAGGAGCCGACAAACACAGTGGCAGCAACCAGGGGGGCAAACGTGGGGATGGAGGTGAGGTCGGGGCGCAGGACTGGGGGTGCTCCTTTCTGTAGGACTTGTGACCCAGCACCAAGTCCACCCAGCACCTGAGAACAACAGCCAGACAGGCAGCATCTGGTTGAACCACCCCCCTGCTGGACAGTGTGCAGGGCTGGCCGCCCCTGCCGCATCCACGGCGCAGGGGAACCAGACACAGCTCTCACCACAATGAAGCCAGCGGGCGCCATGAAGGCCCGGGCTGCCTTCTGCAGAACCTGCCCGCTGGTCACCCGGCCCTGAGCTAGGATGGGAGGCCACCACACTGACCAACCCAGATGGTGGGGGATCCAACATGAGGTCCCTGCCTTGCTTTCAGAGGACCCAATTCCCGGGCACCTACTCCCATCCCAGGGGCCCCACCCAGGGACAAGATGGCATGCCCAGAAAAACCCCCTGTCACGGAGTCGATACTGACTCTCAGCGCCCCCCCCCCCCACCGTGGGCTTCCCAGACTAACTGCTTACTGATAAGGCATGGCGAAAGCATAATAATTGATGAATTATCAAGGGTTCATAAGCGAGGGGAGGGGGGGGGGAGGGAGCTGATACCACGGGCTAGAGCAGAAAGCAACTCTTTTGAGAATGATGATGGCAACAAATGTACAAGCATACTTGACACAACGGATGGATGGATGGTGATAAGAATTGTACGAATCGTGGATAGATGGGCTGACCTTCCCTGACCACATCCTTGTCATGTGACCTCAGATGACCTCCCGCACACCCCGGGGGGCTTGCTTTCCTTGTCCACCATGTGGGGTCTCGCACCCAGGACTGTGGTGGCAGCTCTACGCCCCCAAATGAAATGGGAACCCGTGCCTAGCTGTGAGTCCTGCTTCCAGGGACCGGGCTGAGGGGCTAAACAAATCCCATCAACAGGATGCTGCCCGCCTGGTCCTGAGCCCGGGAAACTGGGCCCTGTTGTGGGATTTCCACCTCTGGCTGCTCGGAAAGAAGCACCTGTCTTCTGAGGCCCCTTGAGGGGGTCTCCCCCCCCCACCCCAGTATTCTTTCTGTTTAGCCAGTGAACACCTTCGGCACCCACCATGGTCATGGAGCCCACTCCATAACACAGAACAGAACTGCCCTGTGGGTTCCTGGGCCTGTTGGTCCTTCTGGGGAGTAGACAGCCTCGTTGTTCCCTCTCAGAGCAGCCAGTGGGTTTGAACCGAGGATCTTGTAGTCCAACCCTGACCTGAGCGTGTGATGCCTGCCTTGTTGTCGTTCTTACATAAGGAACCTTGGAGTCTTGGTTATCAGTCACACTGCTAACTGCTAGGTCAGCAGTTCGAGCCCCCACCCTCACCCCCACCCCCGTGCCCTCTGCAGGAGAGACTGGACTTTCTGCTCCTGTACATAGGTACGGCTTTGGACACCCAGAGGGGGGCGTCCTCCTCTGTCCTATCGGCTCACGGGGAGTTGGGATGGACCTGATGGTTTTCTGGGTTGGGTGAGATTTGGGGTCATTGCCATGTGGCTAATGTCATTGTCTGTCTAATGGGCTTGGCTGAAGGGGGACGGGAAAGAGTTCAAAACTCCCCCCCACCCCAGCCCTGGTGACATAGTGGGTTCTGCATTGGGGTGCTAGCTTGAGACCTCGGGAGAAAGACTGGCCAAGCTGTCTAGTCCCGTCAAGAAGGCCAGTCTCAGAAACAAGTGGGGGCCGTGGGCGCCTGTCCTGCAGGGAGGCTGTGTGCGTGTGTGTCGGTGCTGACGGACGGCAGGCAGAGAGGGGCAAGCAGGGCCCTCCAGCAACCACATTTTGAGAACCTGAACTGTCCCTTACCGCCACGTCGCAGTCTCTTCTATTTAATAAAAATAATAATAAAAAAGGTTCATCGCCAGAATCAAATAACATTTGCACATGCAGATAGAATGTGCACACATTCATAAAACTGATTTGGTGAAAGGTTTTTAATTAAGCTGCGGAGCGGAGGCCTTTTAAACCAAATAGCATTGCCGGCTTGCGGTGGGGCGTTTTCCAGCAGGAGGGAGGGGGAGGGGAGGTGGGGGTGCTATCTGGGGCCTTCAGGCCCCACCAGAGAGTCCAGTCGGGCTTTGAACCCCACTGTTCCTCCATCCTGTTGGCTCTGGATTCAGGCGATAATGACAGTCATTTATTTTTGCCAGCGGCTCTATTAATTCGCCCGTGCCTTTTTGGGGAGAGGTTTTATCATGAGCGACTGTTAATTCTTCCTAATCAAGGCAGAGCCAGTTACCGAAACAATTAACCTGTTTCTAGAGGTGAAAACGGAGAGATGAGAGAGGAGCCCCCAGTTTCCCGGTCTTCCCTCCCCCCACCCTCCCTATGTCTTTAGTCACCATCAGATGCTCTTCACCCGGAAACCCCTGGCGGCGGCGGCAGCTGCCATCAGAAACCAGAGGAGGCCGAGGCCAGGCTCGGTGAGAAGAACCGTGCCCAGGGCCAAGCATCGTGTGCTAATTGAGTGAAAAGCCACAGTCGGGGCCACCGTGTCCACCCCCGGGAAACCTGCCCGTGGACCGAGGGGGCACCGTGCAAACAGGACAAGGGCACACGGCCTGTCTTCACATCTCTGGAGGCTGGACCCTCTTGCCACGCCTGTTCCATCTGCACGCTGGGTGGACGGACCCCCAGAGGAGCCGGGTTCCATGAAGAAGACGACAGGTCTGGCTTGGGAGCGGGTTTGGTGACAAGCCACGTGGGAGATGCAGAAGACACGGGCTGGGCTGCTGGGAAGGGGCCCTGCAGCCCCTGCTGACGGGGTGAAGGGAGGCGGGCATGGAGGCGGGTGGCAGGCGAACTGGACGACCCACGGGTCAGAACAACGTCGTGAGAAACGGAGGGGCGAGGGCAGCTGTCGAGGATTTCAGCGGCGCTCAGGGAGGCAGCAGTCCAGAGACCTGGGACTCCATCTGCGGCTCGAGTCCTCCTTAGAGTTTTCAGAAACAGGACGTGACTGTACGGACTAAGGTGCACCTGCCTGACTTACGGACAGTCCCTCTGCTGGTGCACATGTGGGACCTGGGCGCCGATGAAGGACTATGGAAGAAGACCCCCACACATTTGAAGGACGAGAATGCTGAAATACCATGAAGGAACCAAGAGCAGACAGCCAGATGGCAGAGGTACAACCAGAATGCTCCTTAGCTGTATGGCAGGGAGGGCGGAGGCTGGGTG
Organism: Nesogale talazaci; assembly: GCA_004026705.1. Classification (NCBI taxonomy): domain Eukaryota; kingdom Metazoa; phylum Chordata; class Mammalia; order Afrosoricida; family Tenrecidae; genus Nesogale; species Nesogale talazaci. The sequence continues at coordinate 12,267 of PVJH01037637.1, read as the reverse complement.
CCAGGTACTTAGTACAGGCTGTCAAGAGAGAACAGTCCCCCCGGGGGGAGGATGTCCTGCTCAGTCAAGTGCAGGGGCAGCGGCTCTCAAGAAGAGGGATGGACCTGGTGGCTGCAACCATGGGCTGGGACACAGCCACGGAGGTCAGGGAGGCATGGGACAAGGCGGAGCCTGGTTCTGATGGACGTCGGGCTGCAGTGAGTCAATGACATCTGAGTTCTCTAAGGTCTGAGAAGACCGGTCCACCCCCTGGAGTCCAGCAGACCCGCCAAATCTTCACGGGTGGGTTCTTCTTTCCAGTTCCTCGCACTGGCTAAGTTCACTGGCTGACGGCACGACTGAACCGAACCCTAAACCACACCACTGTGGTCCAGGCCATGCCGAAGACACACAGTGGCTGTCCAGGGCTGAGCAGAGCTGCCCCACAGGGTCCCCAAGGCTGCCAACCTTGTGTTGCACACACCACACAAGAGGATGTCTGAATAAACCAGTTCGTTCTTTTGGGGGTGGTGGCATCGGGGGAAGGTCTATGGAGCAGACCCGTTTTCCATGGAACAAGTCACACACCTTTTGTTTCCTACCACAGATCCCGGCCTCTGTAGTGAAACACCTCCCACCCTTCTCGCTCCCCTCGGGACCTGTTTTGATTCCTTCACCCTCTTGGGCTTCTCCCTGGGCTCAGTGCTATCTTTCTGATCGTAGAAGGTCCGTGACTCTAAGGGGGATGTGTCACACACCCCTCCTCCAGTGGTTCCCCCCCCCCCTCCCATGGCTCTGTCTGTCGCTTGGGGCAGGGCTGAGGGCAGTTTCAGGATGGAGGCAGGGTTCAGGGTCTCTCCTCAGGCTCCTCTGGCCGGCAAGTCCGTAGGTGACATCTTTACGGAAGCAGACAACCATGTCTGTCTTTGGCAGAGGCTCTGGTGCGTTTGAGGGATGGCCTCTCCAAGGGTGGGCACGTTCCTTACCCACCGGTCCTCCCTCGGCCCTGTGGCCCCTGGGCTCCCTGCCCTGGAGTTGTTCCTGGCTGCCGGGGAGCCTGCAGAGCAGGGTGGAGTTGCACCCGCGGGTCCATTCCACGGGATGCGGTCAAGCTGCCCTGTGGACTTCAGGGATGCCAGTTTTCTCAGGAGGAGAAAGCCTTATCTCTTCCCTTAGACGGTGGATGGTTTCGAACGGCCAGCCTCCTGGCTAGCAGCCCAGCACTTCATCCGCTACACCACCGGGGCTCCTTATGGCAAGCCGGGGCAGTCAGTGCTCCACAGTCCAGTGGTCAGCTGAGCATGTTGACCATTTATTGACCCAAGGACTGATGGCAGGCCGAGGCTCCAGGGAAAGGACATGCGCTCGGTCATGGGGTGGGAGAGTGAGAAGGCGATGAGATGCGCCAAGATGGATTGACCCGGGGGCTGCACAGCTGGGTTCCGATGTGGGGCTTCTTTCTGTTGCACCAGGCCCGCCCTAGGTTGGGGTGGTCTCGTGGGTGGCGGAGCTGCAGCAGTCAGAGGAGCAGACGGAGCGGCGAAGACGAGAGGGTAGAGGGCGGAAACCACCAGGAGATGGGGCGCTGCTGTTTCCTGGGGGTCTCCCACCATGAACGGGAACTGGCTTGATAGTACCCAGCACACCCTGGGGGTCCTGCACAACTGAGCTGAGACCTTGCTGCGCTCTGCTTTGGGGGTCAAGCTTGGAGCCCATCCAGACGGATGCCGCTGAGTGGAGCTGGCTTTTAGGGGCCCCTCTCGGTGGGCGGGAACCCCCGGCCTTTTGGGGCCTAGACGAGGTGGGGGCAAAGATGAGCGGGCTCCTCTAGCGGCGACTTCTTGGGGGATGAGTGATTGTGTTCGGCTTTCTTCTGGACTCAGAATCATCAGGCAGATGCACGCGCACGCCAGCTACCGCCAGATAAGGGCACAAAGAAAAGGGTGCTGACAAAATCGACTGCCGGGGTCACGTGAAGCGGCCGCCGCTCTCGGGGTCTCGGAGCACTCCGGGGGGGGCGGGGGAGAGAGAGAGAAGCCAATGTCCTTACATCACCGGCGGGGGCGAAAATCACCAGCACCGGAATTAAGAATGAGGATGCCAGACGTGGAGCAGCCAGCAAGAGGGTTATTTACTGTGACGGCTGCCCCCTCACCTCTGTCACACGCACGGACGGGGACAAGGGAAACAAACACTCCAAGTGGGAAGGGGGGGAGGAATCACGGCGCATTGGCAGAGGGGAGCGGGTGAAGAAACTCATTATTATCCTTAGTGCCACTTGGTAAACTTGAAAATTAACATGCCACAACTCTCTGAGGGATGGCTCACAGAAAAGCTGGGAGTTAATCAGAACAGCAGAGGCACCAGGAGCCCGGGGGAACTGGCGGCGCCTTCGCCATGGTCTCTCGGGGACGCTCTCTTCATGAAGAATCAATCCAGACGGGCCAGGGGACGACCCTGGGTGTTGGCCGCCATCTTGTCTGTCATTCTGGAGGCCGAGGCACACTGGGTAAGATGTCCCCATGAAAGGAAGGCTGGTCAGCTGTTGACTCCATGGTCATCACACACTCGGGGGACCTTTGGGTGTCCAGTCTGGTCACTCCTGTGTCAAAAAGGTCATCCCCATCCACCTCCCATGGCCCAGTGCCCTCTTCTACTCAACCCCACACAGTCTGGATGGGGGCAGACCAGGAGGGACGTTGATCAACCTTTACCCAACTGGTCATCAAGGGGACCCCCCCTCTGAGACACACTGGGTACTCAAGGTCTCCCCCTTGCCCTGTCCCTAACTGCCACTAGGACAGAAACACCGAGGGGAGAGGATATTGGGAAGCAGAAACTTGCCGTCTCATAGTTGAGGACCTGGGAAGGTCAAACTCAGGGCGGTAGCTCTGGGGAAGGTCTATCTGCCCTAGGGAATGTCTTCTGTCTGCCCTAGCGAATGTCTTCTGTCTGCACTGGGGAAGGTCCTGGTTTACTGTCCCAGCATTCCCGACTCTTGCAGGATATTCCTGTGGCACCTCTCCTGCACCAATGGTGCGTGTAGCCTTCTTCCTCTCATCTGCCCGGTGTTGTGGCTGTTAGGGGTCATCATGGTGGTTCTGACAGAAACTGCCCCAACATACAGCAGAAGGAAGCACTTCCCGGACCAGAGCTTTCTTCACCATCATTCTGTGTAAGCCTCTTTTTGCAGCCACTGTCTCAATCCATCTCCTCGGGGGTTTCTGTTTGGGACTGGCTCTCTCCTGTGTTGCCTGCAGGATGTCCCTCTTCAGGGACGGACCCTTCCTCATCACGGGGTCTAAAGCATATGGGCTGGGGTCTCACCATTCTCGCTTCCCAGAAGCCTTCTGGCTGTATTTCCTACAAGACAGATCTGTTCGCTCCTCTTCTTCCTCACGGATGGATGCTGTCACTCTGGTCCCGCCTTCCTTAGCCATGGTCCGGCTGCCACACCTGAGCTGTCTCAGGAGATGGACTTCAAGCACACCCTACCCTCATTCACACCAGACGAGCCTGGGTGGCCTTAGAGGGGCCCTGGTGGTGCCAGTGGGTCATGCATTGGGCTGTTAACTGCTAGGTCAGCAGTTCAACCCCGCCAGTTGCTGTTCTGGAGAAAAATGAAGCTTTCTGTTTCCATGATGAGCTACAGCTTCCGAAACCCACGGGGGCAGTTCTACCCTGACCTGCAGCGTTTCAACGAGTCATAATCGACTAGACGACAACGACTTAGTGTTTACTTGGAGACCAACGAAGTGATGGCTTCGAATTGGGGGATTTGAGAAGAAGATGGAGTAGACCACCGGCTGCCAGAATGACAACCACATCTGTCTTGGGAGAAGGACCACCAGGATGCACCTGAGAAGGGGCTTGCTGACAGTCTTGCGCAGGGGAACCGATCTCTGCAGAAGGACTCCACTTCTTGGCAGTGAGACAGAGGAAGACCTCGGGAAGTTGATGGACCATGATGGCTTCACTCGTGAGCTCAGACGTGGTCACGAATGTGAAGGTGTCCCAGGACCAAGTAGAGTTTTCTTGTTGCACGTGGGTCCTGGTGAGTTGGAGCCCACTGGACTGCGGCTGACACAACCGCAGTGGAGTCTCCAGGTGTGGTGAGCAGTTCACACGCTTGGCTGCCAACTCACAGGTTGAAAGTTCAAACCCGACTAGAGATGCCTGGTGGATTCACTTCTGAAAACTCGCCATAGAAAAACCCTTTTGAGGCACAATGTTACACACACACACACACACACACACACTGTCCATTGGACTTGACTCAACTCAAGGATAAATGTCTTTTCTGTTTTATTTTGTTTTGGGGGTGAGTTGACTTTCGTGACATCAGCAAAGGCAGCCTCGAACCTCAAATGCAAGAGGCATGATCTGCAGCCAAATCCGTTAGCCCCCAGCCTTGCCTGGGATGGGGAACGGCTCCTTTGCTGGTCACTGCCACACGTCCCCATGGCCCCGGGAGTGAAGCCCAGCTCTTGGACAGCACACAGAACCCGGAGTTGCTCCCTTTGTCACCCCGGACTCAGAATATCAGAGAGAGAAGCCCAGGAAGCTGGGACAGCAAAGACAGATGATGTGAGATAGAACATAGTTAATCGTCGTAATTCTATTAGTGATAGCATGAATTATTCATACTTAGTTAATAGTCGCTATATTAGCAGCAATAGTAATAGTTACGGGCTAATGGGGTAATGATGATTGCATTGAGTGTTGTAATAATAACGGGGAGAAGGATGACTCTGTCCCCACAGATCCATCTGGAGGGAGGTGAGACGCAGGGACGGATGAGTTCTGGAGAGAGAGGGAGCAGAGGCAGTGTGTCCACTGACCACAGCAGGAGGGTGGGTCGGGCTAGCTGCAGAGGGGAGGATTTCAGCAGGACTTCTTGTCCACTGGCCTCCCCTCCGGAGAAGGTAGAGGGTCAGAGAGCTGTTTCCAGAGGGCTCCAGGGCGCCCTGGTGTCCAAAGGGAAGACCTTCAGGGACCTCTCTGGCCCCAGGGTCCCTGATCTGCCAGGGTCTCAGAGGGAGAAGGTGGCACCTGGGCTCGTGCGAAACTGAGTTCTCTCCAGAAGCAAAACCATGTCTCTCTTTGGTTCACAGTCTGCTTCAGGTCCATCAGTCTGATCTTAAGCTGGCTTCCCTCTCCTTATTCTTGCAGGTGCTGGGGCTGAACAACCAGGAAGCAGGAAGGCCACACATGAATGGAGGCAGGTTTGAATGAATGCGAGGTCGGGCAGGCTGCTGATAGCCCCTGGGATCGGCAAGCAATATGGCAGGCCTTTGGTTCAGACCCTAAGGACCAGAGGCAGGGTCCAGACCCAGTGAGGGAAGTTCCCCCCACCCCCACCCCGGCAGATGAGCCTTCCTTCAAGGGCACCTGGGCTGCCCCCTGAGCCAGGTGGTCGCAGCTCGCTCTCTCTCTCCAGCGGCTCAGCTGCTGCTGGGAGAGGATCCCACCCCGTGGGGCCTCAGTGACACTGTGGAAGATCGTGGCACAGAGGAGGCCTCCAGCCCCACCACTGCCCAGGCCTGGCCTGGCCAGGCTGACAGATCTGAGCTGTCACAGTGTCTCCGGGCTAGGAGACGTGGCTGAGCGCACTCCACCCAGCCCTGGACCCTTCTATCTTGTGGTCAACGGTGTTGAGTGTGGCTTATGTCCCTCTACCCCATCCCCCTCTCCCCCATGGGTATGGGGCAGAGCTGCTTCACGGGGCCTCCAGGGAAGACGCTCCCAGGACCTTTCTTCCAAGCCAGGCAGGTTCCACCCACAAGCACTGGCTTGACCGCTGGCCATGCGCTTCACCACAGACACTTCCAGAAGTCCCCGGGACGGACACGGCAGAGGTCGACCCCCAAGTACACTGGGGATGTGCGGTCAGGAGAGGCCTGTGCCTGGAGAAGGACATCATCACGCTTGGTGAGACCCAGGGGCCAAGGACAGGCAAGATGGGCAGATGCCGTGGGGGTGACCAGGGCCCCAACATAAGCGCAGTGGGGAGGATGGTGCGGGGCCAGGTGGCCTTTCATTCGGTTGGCCCTGGGGTCCCTGAGTCAGAACTAATCCCGGGGCCCCTCAAAACAGCAGCAGACAAGAACAGTGGGCGCCTCCCTTTGGGGACTTTGAGTGCAAGCCGTAGTCAGTCTGTCCTGTCATCCCGACTTTGTACGGTGACAACTGGCTAGGTGTGCATGTGTGTGCGTGTGTGTGTGCATGCACATGCACCATCACCCCTTCCACGCACCTCCCTGCACCCGGGCGCAGAAGCGGAGCACAGACGCCGAGCCTCTGGCCAGACACATCCCCATCTCCACCCCCTGGAGTGCTCTGGAGACAGCAGGCCAGGCATGCACTCCGGTAAGGGAGGCCTGTCACTGTCTGAAAGACGAGGACACCCCCCGGAGTGGAAGCCGTCCCTTTGTAGAGCTCTAAAAAGGGCGAGACTGATGTCTGAGGGCTGCCCTCGCCTCCTCGGCAATGGAGGCAGTGACAAAGGCAGGAGAGACACGCCCACCAGATGGAGAGCTCCCTGCAGCGTGGACTGCCCAGGCAGGAGGCCACCCTGACTTGACGTAGGCGGGGGAAGGGCACGGGCCCGTGAGTCAGCGCGGAACTTTGTCCTGAGCTCTGCAGAGGCCACTGTTCACGGCCACGGCCACGCAGCCCAGGTCAGAGACGCTCTGAGTGAACTCAGGGCGGCTGCAGGTCAGCGTGGAAGACTTGCCCTCAGTGAGGGAGACGGGGGTTGGAGGCCCGCCCCGGCCGGTGCACCTTCTGGGCAGCCACTGCCCATCTGGCCGTCGGTCAGTGCAGCTCGTGAGCAGGCTCTGAGGTACTGCTGGACCAGGCAGACCTGCAGGAAAGGCCTGGGATCTGCTGCTGGGTCACGACGGCCTGGGCCGTGGTGAACCATGGGGACTGGGTAGTGTTTCCTTCTGTGGTGCTCAGAGTCATCCCAAGAATCAGAGAAGGAGGACGGTGTGTCACGACAGCCACGTCAGCACCCAGTTTCTCCATCACGGCCACCACCTCCCTCCTTAGCAACACCTGGGCCCTTTCCTGATGTCACACATTCCCCGCCCCCGGCTTTGCTGAGGGGCCGGAAGAACTCGGGAGAGACAGAGACCCTGATCTCCCTGACTCATCCCTTTCCTGGCACCACCTGGCCAGGTATCCCGGCTGCTTTTGCTCTCCCATCTGACCAGGTGTCCTGGGGTGCAGGGGGCTGCTCAAGCATTGAGGACCTCAGGTAGCTGCTGTCTGGCTGCACAGACAGCACAGGGAGACACTGCCCCGTCCTGGGTCCCGGTCGCCATCACCAACAGATTCAGCTCTTGCTGTGGCCACCGTGTGCACCCGCCGTGGTGAGGGGCGCCCTCCTTTTCGCGAACCCTCTACTTGATCGGACATGTCCTTCTCCGGGGCCTGCTGTCCTGCTCTGTCCTGAGTGGGGGCGGTGAAATCCGCCAGCCTCGCCCCTAGGGAACATCCTGGCTGCACTTCTGCCACAACAGCTCTGTCCCTTCTTCCGGGTGGACTCATTGCCAGCGAGCCCGCACGGGCTGCCGCCACGGTCTGGGTGCTGGGCCCCTGACCTCAGCCCAGCCGGCATTCCCAGGAGGGGACACCCGACCCCATCAGGAGCCACGGCCCCAGGAGCCCACAGGGGTGGGGCCACCCTGTTCCAGAGGGTCTCCAGGAGTGGGGATGAACTGGAGATTCATCGCGTCTGTTTGCTTTTTGCGTGTGGAAGGACAGGACCCCAGCGTCCCTCCTGGGAAGATGTGACACGCCCACAGTGTCCCAGGGCCGCTGACCCACAGGTCCAGGCCTCGGAGGCCTCAAGGGCTCCGCTCTCCACCATCACAACCAAGTGGCCAGGAGAGGCATCCCAGCATCTGGGTGGCCTGTGCCCAGGAGAGAGAGGCAGCCAGTGGGGCAGCGGTTCTCAACCTGTGGGCCGTGAACTCTTGGGGGGTCGCACGGCCTTTTCCCAGGGGTTGCCCGATTCGTCATGGTAGCAACATGGCAGTTATCGCATAGCTACGAAGATAATGTGATGGGTGGGGGAGGGAGGGGTCACCAACAGGAACTGTGGGAAAGGGTCGTGGCGTGAGGAGGGCTGAGACCACTGCGCTCGAGGGTCCTTGGGCGGTGAGACGGTGGGAAACGCCATGAGAGTCGCTCCCTCTGCGACCCCACACGAGCCCCCGCAGACTGGCTTGATGCCAACCCAAATCAGCCCCCCAACCTGACGGGAAGGGGTGGGACTGTTCCGTAACTCTGCACTGCAGCAGACAGCCTCATCTTCTCCCTGCGGGGCGGCTGGCGGGCTTAAACCTCCCGTCTGGGCGCTGCCAGCTGAACACCGAACCCACATCACCACGAGGGCTCCGTCTGAAACCCAACAGACCCCACAGCCAAACCCACCCCCATGGAGTCGATTCCGACCCTGGGGGCTCACCCGTCTCTGGTCAAGCTGATGGTGGATTTGAACCCCTGACCTTGCAAGTCCGCATGGAACTGCCGGCCGGGCTCACCAGGGCTCCTTCCTGGCAGAGCTCCCAGGAACCTTTGCTGTGGGAAACGCTCGGGATCCTTGAGGCACAGTAAAGGGCAGCAGGCCAAGCCGGGTGTGTGAGTGTCGGCTCTGTCCTTGTTCCAGGAAAAGGTGGCCTTCTTGGGGATCCCCGGGGCCCTCTGGGGTCCTCGGGAGGGTGCTTGTGGTGCAGAGGTGATGGGCTGGCATCTCAGAAACGCCGAGGGCCGGGAATGGGGTGGGGGGCACTGGCATGAGAAGGGCACTCATCACGCGGGCTGCGGGTCGGCCAGCTGGCCATGCTCGGAGGCCCACGTCCGGACAATGGGGAACAACGGGGCGTTGGTGATCCAGGCTAATTGGAGGCTTAACGATCCAGATAATCGATTTTTCTGGATAATTGATTGGGAGGGAGGCCAGCGGAGGACGCGGCAGCTGACTCAGTCGGACACGAGGGTGGAGGACTTGCAGGTGAGGGGGCCGCAAGCACTCACCTGCTGGCTGCAGCAGGGCCAGCCCTGTAGGGGGGAGGGGCTCCTGCCCGCCTGGCCTGACACACAGATGCTGCCACCCCGGGCTCAGACGTGGTGACAATGGGGAGGATGCACAGGACCAGCCTGGCGACTCCTTCTGTGGGACATGGGGCTGCAAGGGACTGGAGGACCCTGACCAAGCCCCCTAACAGGAGCTTGACTTGTGTACCCCCAAATGTGTGTGGGAGATCACAGCCCCTCCACTTGAGCTTGCTCTGAGTCAGAACTGCCTCAGCGGCCATAAGAGGGACAAGGAAAGGAAAGAAGGTGGTGGTGGAAGAAGCAGGGAGTGGGGAGCACCTACAGGGCCCGGGGCAGCCAGGGAATGAGCCGATGTCTCTTAGATGAAGTACACCTGTGTGCTGCCCTGAGGAGCCGGGGTGACGAGACCACCTCACATGCTTGGGACCAGGGGGCACCAGCCCTCGGAGAGGACGCCTCGCTTGGTAGAACTGAGCCACAGGGAGAAAGACGGACGGACCCAGTGGGCTCAGCTGGAGCCATGGCGGTGCTGGGGCTGGCGCAGGAGACCGGGGGACAGCATTGGTTCTATGGGGGGCGGAGTCACTGTGGATCAAAGCCCAGCACAGACCGGAGGTGGAAGGAGCTTGGGTGACACCGGGGTGAAGTGCTTGGCTGCCCACAGAAAGGTCTGCAGTTTGAGACCACCCCCCCATTCTGTAAGGCAGCCCGTTCCCTTCAAGGTCACAGCCTTGGAAACCTGGTGGGGGCGGCTCGACTGTCCTATGAAACACAACCCTGACACTGCCATGGAGTCCAGGTCCATGCACAGGCTCCCGTAGAGCAGGGAGATGCTGGCGGGGGAGGGAAGGAGATTCAGAGATGGTCACCCTTTACTCCATAACCACCGTGACACCAGGGCCCCCGGATGCACGAACAGAAGCCTTCGATCGCAGGGGGATGTGAGACGAGCTACCGCGTGGAAGATCTCAAAACCCACTCCCAGGAGTCCACCCCACTCACAGGGACCCGGGGGACTGTCCCTTAGGGGTTCCCAGGCTGCCGCTCTTTGCGGGAGCAGCTGGCCTCAGCTTTTGCCCCAGGAAGGGCTGGTGGGTTTGAACCCCTGCGCTGGTGGCCAGCAGGCCAACGATTACCCCAGCGCTCCCTGAGGAATGGACTATCCATCCTTCAGCCATCAAACGCCGTGAGGCGCTGCCGGTGCATGCTACAGCATGCGAGAGGTGTGTGTACAGCCTCCAGGCAGAGCCTGGCGGCACCGTCCCGTCTACGAGCCATGTCCAGGGTGGGTCATGCCAGAGACGGGAGCCGGCGGGCGAGCGGGGAGCAAGCGTCACAAGCTGGTTCTGCTGCCATGCTGGAGTGGGTGCGAAGACACGGAGCTCCCCCCCACCCCCGTGCTGCGCTTGAAACCACGCGAGAGATCTCCGTGGCGGGTCTGAATGAGAGGGGGCGCGCGCTGTCTCTGGTTTTCTGACTCGGATGGATGCTCGTGGGTGGCACACGCGTGATGCCTGGGCAGTGCAGCCGGTGGACAGTTGGGCTGCTGGCCGAAAGATAGGCCTGCAGTGTGGACCCAGGGCCACTGCCTGGGGCACAGACGAGGAGCCTGTGCCCACAAAGCTTCGCAGGACAGCATGCCCAGTGGGCAGTTCTGCTGTGTCCCGGGGGGGGAGGGGCAGTGAGTTCCCTTGGGGTTTGCGTCTTCAGCATGCCTTACAGGTTCCAGCCATCTCCCCAACAGGGACGCGGAATCCACCACCACAGCCAGCCCTTCAATTCTAAGCAGTGACGCCGCACCAGCTGCCCCACATCCATATCTGTATGTAGGAACTGGCTTCACACTGTTCTCCCGAGAAGGGCGGGGGGGCGGGGGCAGGGGGAGATGTGTCTACAATTCTAGGGGGATGCTGTATTTTCCTTGCAACCCTCTGAAGCCATTCTTCCATTTTCTCCCAACAGCTTTATTTCCCCGATAAGAAATCTGCTGCCAGCTCAATCATTCTTTTGTAGGTCATCTTTCACCGTGGATGGTTTAAAGGTTGGGTGTTCCCCCCCCCTTTGTCTCAGCCACGTGGAGTTTCACCAGGAGTTTATCTCCTCTTGCCTCAACACCATGATGCTCTTCTGTCTGAGGAACTGCAGGGCCGTCGGTCCCCAAAGAACCGGGCTAGTTCCTGTGAAGACGCCCTTCCATGCACCTGGCCCACCCCTCCTGCGAGAGCCCCCACTTGTACACATCTTGGACCCCCTTGGTTTGGTTTGATTTCCTCCCCGGACCAACTTGAGTCAGAGCCACCTCAGCGGCCGTGAGCTTGAGGGCCGTTTGTGGCCCTCCATTCCTCTCCAACCCCCCCTCCACTTTACCTCTCTGCGCGGCACTTGAGAAACCCCCTCGCCTTCGCGGCCATTTAATAAGCTTCACTTTTTCTTTGTCTTGCCTGATGTCGATCCCCACCTCCACGCGCCCAGCTCCACCGACCTTCTGGCTCTCTATGGTTCGCTTCTAAAAGTTCTGTTTGCTGCTTTTGAAACCTGCCTTTTCTTTTGCCTCGTGGTCTATAAGTTTGTTTTTGTTTTTTTAATCATATTACTGGGAGCTGGTACAACTCTTATCACCATCCATCCACCCATGGTGTCAAGCACATCTGTACATTTGTTGCCCTCGTCATTCTCAAAACATGTGCTTTTGACTTAAGCCCTTGGTAGGAGCTCCTCATTTCCCTCCTTCCCTTCTCTCCCCTCCCTCATGATCTCTTGATACTTTATAAGTTATTATTATTTTGCCAGATCTTACACTGTCCGATGTCTCTCCTCACCCACTTCACCGCTGTCCTTATCCCAGGGAGGGGCTAGATCCTTATAATCGGTTTCGCCTTTCTACCCCACCCTCCTTCCACTCTCCCTGTATCATCATTCTCAGCACTGGTCCTGAAGGGACCATCTGTCCTGGATTCCCCATGTTTCCAGTTCCTATCTGTACCATGTCCGTCCTCTGGTCTAGCTGGATTTGTAAGGTAGAATTGGGATCACGATAGTCGGGGGGAGGAAGCATTGAAGAACTAGAGGAAAGTTGTAAGTTTCAGATGGTCTATAACTTTGTAAGAATCTCAGTTCCTTTTGTATACAGTCATTTAAAAGATATATAACTAAATATACACTTATCTAATATGTACAATATAAGAAATATAAAATGCATGTTGTTTCAAAGCACTGCCACCT
>PVJH01037636.1:0-17792 GCA_004026705.1 Nesogale talazaci | reverse complement strand
AACTCTAGATTGGACAGTTTTCCTTTTGTGTTATGTGTCCTTTTGGGTATTCATGTCCATTTTTTGATTTTGCTACTTATAATACAGTACTCAACAGAATTCCAATATCAGCATATTTGTATAGCTATTCCCTGGTCAAAATTTTACATGTGGGTGAATTAAACTTACTGTGCTGTTTGTAGGTTCGGGTCATGTTTTGTTTCTATAGAGCGTGGCTTGGTATTTCCTGTGGATTTATGAACATGAAAGGGAAAATAGCTTCATAAAATTTATAAAAGTGGGGCTGAGCCCCGGTGGCATAGTGGTTGTGCACAGGACTGCGGCTCACTGGGTTGGAGGTTCAATTCCAGCTCCCAGGAGCAAAGGCTGGGCCTCCTACTCCCACCACCTGAGGGCAGTGATGCCTAAAAAAAAAAAAAATTGTAAAAATGAGACAGGATTGATTTTAGTTTGAGATGTTCTTAGGTTGGATAGATCTTAGTTCATAAAATGTGTACAAAATAAGTAAACTACCTAATTCTGTTCACTGAGCACTATCTTGACCTAGAGTTTTAATGAATGTGCTATGAACTAAGGCCAGTAAACATCTAGCTACTTATATTCCCCATTAAGGTTTTTATTCTTGGGGAAGATGTCTTTTCCTTTCAGAGTCTTTATTCTTTCCTATGTGTCCCTTGATGAAGGACCATGTTCTATGCCATCACATAATAACCAAAGGAACCAAACCCAATTAATTGCGATGGGTCTGTTTTAGATCATCGCAACCATGTAGTCCAGGCTAGGACAGCCCCTGTGGCTTTCTGAACCTGTCAGTCTTATTTTTTGTTTGTTTGTTTTTCTCCCAATGATTTTATTGGGGGTTGTTCTAAGAGCTCTCATAACACATCACTAATTTGAAGCATATTATACACATGTTGCCATCTTCATTTCCAAATGTTTTCTACTTGAGCCCTTGGTATAAGCTCCTCCATCTTCCTCCTTTTTTAAAATAAATCATTTTATTGGGGGTTCATATAGCTCCCATCATGATCCATACATACATCAATTGTATGCAGACCACATTTGCACACTTGTTGCCATCAAAACATTCTCCCGCCACCTAGGCCTCCAGTACCAGCACCCCATATTTCCCTTCCCTCCTCTTTCCTCCTCCCCTATGAACCCTTAATAATTTACAAATTGTTATTACCTTTTCGTATCATACACTGTCCATTGTGTCCCTTCACTCACTTCCCTGTTGTCCATACCCCAGAGAGGAGGTTATATGTAGATCCCTGAAATTGGTTTCCTCTTTCTATTCCACCATCCCTCTACCCTCCCAGTCTCACCACTCCCATCCCTAGTCCTGAGGGATCATCTATCTTAAACTCCTCATGTTTCCGACTCCAGTGTACACCCCCAGGTGTCGCTGGATTTGTCTGGTAGAATTGGGATCATGATATTGGGTGGGAGGAAGCATTTGATAACTAGAGGAAAGTTGCATATTTCATTGTTACTACACTGTACCTTGACTGGCTCATCTCCTCCCTGCAAAACCTCTGTAAGAGGATGTCACTTCACTTATTGATGGGCTTTGGGGCCCCAATCTGCACTTTTCCTCATTTATAATGATAAAATTGTTTAGTTCTTTGATGCCTGATACCAGATTCCTTTGACACCTCTTGGTCACACAGGCTGGTGTGCTTCATTCATGTGGGCTTCTTTGTTTCTGAGCTGGATGGTCGCTTGTTTACTTTCAAGTCTTTTAGACCCCAGATGCTCTATCTTTTGGTGGCCAGGCACCATCAGCTTTCTTCACCACATTTGCTTATGCATATTTTATCACCCGTGATCATATCAGGAAAGTGAGCCTATAATATTATGGTTATTTTTTTTAATTTTTTTTTTTTTAGGCATCACTGCCCTCAGGTGGTAGGAGTAGGAGGCCCAGCCTTTGCTCCTGGGAGCCGGAATTGAACCTCCATCCCAGTGGGCCGCAGTCCCGCGCACAACCACTACGCCACCAGGGCTCAGCCCAATATTATGATTATTTTTGAAATTGATAATTGATCCCTTTGACACCTCATGGTCCCACAAGTTGGTGTGCTTTTCATGGGGGTTTTGTTGCTTCTGAACTGCATGGCCGCTTGTTTACTTTCAAGCCTTTAAGACCCCAGCAGCCTGTCAATATTTACAGGAGCAAAAAGCCTGGTCTTTCTCCAATTAGAGCAGCTGGTGGATTCAACTGTGGCTAGCAACCCAAAAGGTAACTATCTGATACCAGATTTCCTTCATCTCTTGTTAGAACCACAGAAAACTGACTTTTATATCAAGAAGGTTTCTCAACCCAGTCCAACTCAAATCCACGAGCCCAAGGATAGCCAGGAGCGTCTTCAGACACACGTAGCTACAGGTCAATGAAGAAAGATGAAGCAGAAGCAGTGAGATGACAGGCTGGTAGGTGTAGAGACCAAGGTTTCTGGGAACATGGCAGGGCCCCAACAACTCCCAGAATGGGGAGGGGTTCTCTTATAAAAAGTTCTTTCATTAAAAATGACACACCAATGGGGCAGCATCAGGCTGCAACCTGAATGACAGGTTGAACCCCATCCCTACCCCACACAAGTACCTTCAAGCTGATCTAAAATCTAACCATCACACTCAGCAAAATGTTTTCTTTTCCTTTTAATTAAATCATATTTTTATTGACATCTCTTACTCATTTCAATATATCCCTTCCCATACAGTTCTGTTGTTCAATCCCATTGGGTGGGGTTATAGAATCATCAGTGTTATCAACGCCCCTCTTACCTCTTTCTCCCCACTCCCACCCCCATTAGCAAAATGTTTTCATCCACATTGTGACCTGCATCTCAGGACTTCCTTTCTCTTTGTGGCTGAGTAATATCCCATTGTATGTCTATAGCACTTTTTATTTAGCAGTTCATCTGTGGAATGGATGTAATTACTCAGATTTACCAACTTTGGCCTCTGTTAGGATTAAGGAAACATTTCTTTCCTCACATAATCAAAGTCAAGTTGATAAGAACACTTAAGCATGCATGGCTGCACAGGTAATTCTGTATTTAACATATAGAGAATATCATTAAATGCATATAATTATATGTTTTGTATGTAATTATTAGATATAGAAGCCAGGCACAACAAAGGAAATTCAAAGCATGTATGTATAACTAAATTCAACACACCAGACAGCAGTCTACATTTGATGTCTACAACATGTGGGGTAAAATGAGCCTTCAAAGATGAGCCAAATCATAGTACAATCATAAGATAATATGTAAACACACTAGCATATTAATGCAAGTAACTTGCACCTCCCCAAATCAACCAACAAAATAGAAAGGGCCTGAGTGCAGGCTGAAATCAGCCAGTAAGATTCCTATGGAAAAAAAAAGCAAAAAAGGGCTGAGCCCTGGTGGCTTAAGTGGTTGAGTGCGGGACTGCGGCCCACGGCCTTGGCGGTTCAAATCTAGGGGCAGCGCCTCTCAGGAGTAGCACTGGGTAGCTCCCACGACCACCTCAGGGCAGTGATGCCCCCCAAACATAAAAGAAAAAAACAAAAACTGCTGTGCCACAAATGAGTATTTGACTTTTAAAAACATCAACCCTAAAATCATGGCCTAAAACATTTCTTACCAATTACTCTGGGGAAATGGAGAGTGACTTGAGCCTCTTGGCCAAAATCCCTTACCCAGTGGAGAACATAGATTCTAACTCTCAAGGACAAAAGACTGAAGTAGTCTTTTTTTTTTTTAAGAGTAAAACTCTTATGAGTGGGTGTTACGCCGTTATGTAAACAATCATCCTTTTGTAGTGCTTAACACCAACAGAAGATTTACATTTTTTAATTATAAATCACACATTTTCTATATTAGTGGAGTATTCCCCCATACAATGATGTTTCCCACCATCTGTTCTCTTAAAAGGAATGCTAAACTCAATGAGCAATTTGCTTTCTGTGTGTCATTGGGATGATTAATCGCTAACTATCTTAGGTCACATTTAAACTCCACCACTAAGAGTGAAGAACACATGTACTTACACTTAGAACTGCAGAATTATAATGGCGTCCCAAAAAACAAGTATTATTATCACAAACCTCCGTTTTGCCAAAATTGTATGTTAAGTCTACAGGCAGGGAAGTACGTACGTACGAAGGCCTGCAGCTGCTTCAAATGGGCCATTTGAGCTTAGGAGGTCATAGGTATTTACCTAAGCCTAGCGTGTCACCGTCTCTGGTTCCAATCCAGTCCCCTTAGCTTGTACCATCCTGCTCCACAAAGCCTCTTTTGCACAAGGTGCAACTCAGATTCCAACGTGACTCAGTAACACCTATTTCTTTGAAAGTGTTCCTTTGGGACTTTGGGATTGTGGGAAGCACGTGGGAATGGCCATTACAGCGAAGTTTGCAACATAAAGAGAATACATCAACCATCTTTTCCAGAGATTAGAACTTCGGCTCGGTCTCCCAAATCTAACCTACCCAAGCATCCTTTCCAGGTGCTTCTGCAGGGACCTCTAGGGGATAACGGGAGCCCTGGCGGTGTCGTGGTTACCAGTCGGGCTGCTAACCACCAGGTCCACAGTTCGAAAGCACCAGCTGCTCCTCAGGAGGAAGATGGGCTTTTCCTCTCCTGTGAAGATTCACGGTCTCAGAAACTCATGTGGGCAGTTCTGTCTTGCCCCCTAGGGTCGCCATGAGCAGCATTGACTTGATCGCAGTGAGTTTTGGGGGGAGGGCGTAACAAAAGCAGGGTGGGCATATGCTGTGGTATACTCCAAAGGCGTCCTCGGAAGCCTGAGATTGGGCAGGGCTCTGTGGCAAGATACAGCTCCCTAGACGGACTGACATCAAATTGAACATGCAGGAGTTGAAAGAGATGCTCAGAACTTGGGGGGGGGGTGGGGGTGGGGAGAGCATGGCGGTCTCAACTAAACAAGGCTTCTCCAAGATGCATTTCAGAGTCATCCTCCTGAAGAGATGCTCGGTCACCTCTGGAGGGCCTCGATGAGCCAGGCACCATACTGGGCAGGGAGGATATAGTAAGGAGCAACATGGACAAAATTCCTGCATTCCAGTGAACTCTCTCTCCCCCCCCCCACCTTCCAGGGACTTGCCCCTTTCCCATTTCGGTTCCTCTATTAATTCCACAAACACTTCATTCAAAGCCTCCAATTCCAAAGACTATGAGCATCCACCATGGATCGGTTGCACAAAGCACCTTCCCGATGGAGCCCCAGGTGCCCTGATTGTACAATAGTTACATGGTTGCTGCCAACTGAGAGTCCAGCAGTTCGAAATCACTGGCAGGTCTAGGGAAGGAAGGCGAGGCTTTCTATTCCCACAAAGAGTTACCGTCTTGGAACCATACAGGGGTGGTTCTCCTCTATCCTGGGATTGACTCCATGGCAGTGAGCAAGAGGAAGCTAGTGGGAAGAACAGAAAGTCAACAGGGATGCACAGAAACATCAAGAGGGCTACTCATACAGCGCCTACCACATAAACCAAATCCACCACCACCAAGTTAATTCTGATTCATGGGGGCCCTAAAGGACATAATAGTTTGTGTAGTTAATAGAATGCTAAGTAGGATCAGTATATGCATTTATTAGCATGTAAGGATTAGGAAGAGGGTCACTTTTGACTTTTAGCTATTTGAAATGATGGTTGTAGGGGGTGGAGGAAGGTCTGGGTTGGTCCTAGGAGGCTGCTCTCTGGCTCTCTGGCTTCTCTATATATTTCAGAGTCTTAGATCTGCTTGCTTTTCCGAGAAGATCTCAATTTGTCAAGGTCTCATTCCTTTGCCATCCTTGGGTCTCATTACTCTGGCTTTTAAACACACACACCTTTTTCCTGGTTGTTATCAAAATCTAAACTCACTCATAAGATTATGTTTAATGCCTTTTCAAAGCCACGTAATCTTAAAGACAAAGAGTGTGTGCTAGGCTGGGTCCTTTAGAGAAACAAAACCAGTCACACACACACACACACACACACACACGTTTATATAAAGAAATAAATTTGTATAAAGAAAATGGCTTACACAATTTTAGGAGAGGGTTAGTCTGGTCTGGCTCAAGTCAAATGTAAAGCTGGAGGCTTCTCTGACTTGTATGAAGGAGGAGTGCAGGCAAACCAGGAAATAGAAAGACAAAGCAGAGGCTGATGACTACTAGATCAATAGGTCAGGCTAGTGACTGCAGAGTCCAATGATTCAAGGTCAGATAACAGGTCGGATGGCAGGCTGCTGCTGGCTTCCAGTGTTGGCAGGGAATATGGGGGTGGAGGGTCATTGGTTTAAATCCTAAGAACTTGAGGTTGCTGAGCCATCTGTAGGATCCAAAGCAGCAAGAAGTGAACAAGTTCTCTACAGGATCTACTTATATTGGAAATAGACCATACCCCCGAAGAAACATCATCAGGGGTGTAATCTGAGTTAAACGTTACACTCCACCCCAACCCTTCTACAAGTGCTTGGAGGCTCCAAGCATATTCTGTCATGGAGCTGATTATATTATGTTAGGTCACATCATGAGAGATGACTAAACCAAACCAGAGAATCCTTTACTAGCCACGTTGACACAAAACCTAACTACCACAGTCCACCCCTTGTCACATGGGTACCTGTACACTTTCCTTAGACCATGCATAATCTCCAAACAAAGGTAGTAGTAATAAAGTTATACTTGTGCCTAGCGTGATACTACTAGCATGCATACAGCCAACCTCATTTGCTTCTTTTTGGTGGGGGAGGGGCATCACTGCCCTCTGGTGGTCATAGAAGCTACCCAGCATATTTGCATCTTATATTGTATAAGTGAGCAACAACAACAAAAAAACATATTTGATGTGTTCTCACAAGAAGGAAATACTAATTATAATTACAATTCTCTTTTCTGAAATTGATGCTGTAGCCAAGCTGGTCTTTTGCTTTGTTTTGTTTTTTTGTTTTTTGGCATCACTGTTCTCCGGCGGTGGGAGTAGGAGGCCCAGCCCCACTGCTGGAATTGAACCTCCGTGCCAGTGGGCCGCAGTCCCGCGCACAATCACTACACCACCTGGTCTCAGCCCCAAGCTGGTCTTTAGAACTACCTTCCTCCCCATCTCCTATATTCCCTTTGCCTTCAGCAAGTACCTCAGCTAGTTATGGTTCTTTGCCTCATGGCGAACCTTCTTCCTGAAAGGGTTGGGATGTTAATAGTCATGTCAGAATTAAGTTGTTGTAGGTGATCGTTTAATTTAATCACAGAGCAGTACTAAAAGACAGATTAAGGAATTTCCTGGATTCCAGACACATCCTTCCTTACTTTCACTATATAATATCAATCCAATTTTTCCTTCATAATCGGGATCATTCACACCAAGCTGTGCAGTGACACTTCTTTGCCTGCTAATATGAGGGGGTGTACCGCTTCTAGATAATAACATGCACATCCCTTCTTCTTTTCATCCTTCCTAAAGCTGCGATTCAAACCAAGCCTGGTGGTGTTCAGTTAGCTCAGCCACAAGGATCAAGGCAACACACTGAAAGATGGTGCCGAGGCAGAAGGAATCTGCCCAAACCATCACATGGAGCAGAGCAGACCAACTTCCCTGTGCTGCCTACCAGCTGGCCTCTTGTTATATAAGAAAGAAGGAAGCCATTTCCCTTAAGCTGCTGTAATTTGGTGTCTGTTACAGTAACTAAAACAATATCCTCACTGATAGATCACACAGGACTTCTAGAGGCACTTATTAGCACTGCTCCCACTGAGCCTTGCTGTGACAGCTGTGAATTACATCCTTTTAAAAGTTTACCTGAGCAAGCAAGCCAGTGTGATATCTCATGATATCACCTTCCTAAAACCCCCTAGGCTATGTCTGCGGGTATCATCAAAATGAGTTCTCACTCCTCAAGGGTGCCTTCTCTAGATGCTGTGATGGAAAACTGCTGCTTTCCAGCTATGCCCACACTCAGGTACAGTGAACATCTCATTTATACAAGTACTCTTAATTCCCTACTGGTGGAGTTTCTCTCCAGTGGTAGTCACTGCTTTGGGAACTAGAGATACAGCTGTTAAAAGAACAGATAGTTTTCTACTCAGGTAGCTGGCTTTCTAGTGAGAAAGTAAAATACATGCATACATACATACGCCAGACTACTCACTGAGAGGCCTGAAGCTCACACTCACCAGGCACTCCATGACGAAAACATGCAGCAGTCAGTTTCCATAAAGCCTATAGCTTTGAAAATCCTACGGGAAGTTTTATTCTGTGCGGTAGGATTTCTATAACTCAGAATTGCCTGAAGCTTGGTTTCCCAGGGAAATAAATGAGATCTTTATTGTTAGGTGTCTCCCAGTCAGTTCTGACTCATAATGACCCTATGGACAACAGGACGAAATACCGCCTGGTCCTGTGCTGTTTGTCTAAATATTAAGAAAACATCCAGGTCAATCCAGATCAAGTCCCTAAGTCCCATATTAGCCCCTATGTCTTATACCAATCTCAAATGTCCTCTTATGACTCACGAAACACATTCCACGAGGCAGAAGGCAGAGAGATCACAGGCCAGTGGGTGCAAATTCTTGTGGATCCAGTGATGGTAGAAGCATCTCAGCACTGGCAGGGGTCTCCTTGTGGTTCCTCCAGTTCTCAGGGCACAGAGTCTATCAATGTAGTGCCATGTGCCTTGTCTGTAGAGCATCTCTCAGGGAGTGACCCATTAAAGAGAGTCTCTCCTGCCTTGAAGGAGGAAATACAGCAATTCCCAGAATTCTCAGGAGGTCATGCCCACACAGAGGCCTCATTGGCTATGATCTGAATGGCAGACTAGACTCCACCCCTTCACTCTTAATCCTCTGAAGTCCCAAATTGACACCAGATTATGTAACTACCACACGGACCGTCCTTACAACTATGATGCTGTAGCCCATTGCTGCAGTCACTGGTTCAATCTATCTTATGGAGGATCTTCCTCTTTTGCATTGTCCCTAAACTTTACCAAGCATTAATTAAGTCCTTTTTCAGGGACTAGTCTCTTCTGATAACATGTCCAAAATACATAAGATAAAGTCTGACTATCCACGTTTCTAAGGAACACACTGGTTGTACTTCTTCGGAGATTGATCTGTTTGCACTTTTTTCATCCAGAGTACTAACCCTAACCCTTCACCAACATCACTCTTTGTCTTAGGCCGGGAAGACTAGAGAAACAAATCATAAGCACACACATGTATATAAGAGAGAGCCAAAGTCATAAGTCTGAAATTAGCCTCTATGTCTGATACCGATTTATAAAGTCCTCTTCAGACTCACAAAACACATGCAATGAAGCCAAATGGTCAGTAGCCAGTGGGTAGAGAGTCTTTGGATCCAGTGATGGTGTCAGCATCTCGGCGCTGGCAGGGGTCTCTCTGAGGCTTCTCTGGCTTCAGAGGTCTGGTTGCATCCATGCGGCTTATCAGCTGCAGTGCCTCCCAGGGAAGTCAGCCTTGTCAGTAGAGTCTCTCAGGCAGTGAGCACTGTCAGAACGTCTCCAAGAAAGTGAACTGAGAGAGAACGTGTCTCCTGCCCCAAGAAGGCAGGATTTCCCAGAATTCTTAGGAGAAGGCCACGCCTACACAGAGGTCTCCTTGGCCATCTCCAGACTGACAAGCTAGATTCCAGTCTTACACTCTTAATCCTCAAAATGACACTAGATTGAATGGCTACCACACAGTTCAAATGTATTAATTCTTCTATTTCCTTATTCAATGTCCAACTTTCACATGCATATAATGCAATTAAAAATACCATGGTTTGGGTGCGGGACTGCGGCCCACTGGGATGGAGGTTCGATTCCAGCTCCACGGAGCAAAGGCTGGGCCTCCTACTCCCACCACCTGAGGGCAGTGATGCGCCAAAAAAAAAAAAAAACGAAAATGAAAAAAATACCATGGTTTGGATCAGATACCCTTAGTTTTCAAAATAGCTCCTGTGCTTCTCAACACTTTGAAGAGGTCATGTGCAGCAAATTTACCTAAACAAAGCATCTTTGGATCTCTTCTCTGCTGCTTTTATGAGCATTGATTGTGAATCCAAGAAAGATGAAATCCTTGACAGTTTCAATCTTTCATCCACCAATCATGATGTTACCTGCTGGTCCACTTATCAGGATTTTGGTCTTCTTTACACCAAGTTGTAATCCATACAGAAGGCTGCAATCCTTGTGATTATGCATCAGCCAGTCCCTCAAATCCTCCTCACTTTCAGCAAGATTGCATCGTCTGTATACTGAAGATTGTTAATAAGCCTTCCTCTGATCCTGATGCCACATTCTTCCTCATATAACCCAACTTCACTCCTTACTAGCTCAGCAATCAGATTGGGCAAGTACGGTGAGAGGATTCAACCTGATGCAGGTCTTCCTGATTTCAAAACGTGCAGTTGCCCCTTGTCCTGTTCACACGCTGTCTCTTGATCCATGTAGAAGTTTCACATGAGCACCATTGACTAAATTTCCTTTTATTCAGATACATATTTTCTTTTTTTTTGGCATCACTGCCTTCAGGTGGTGGGAGTAGGAGGCCCAGCCTTTGCTCCGTGGAGTTGGAATCGAACCTCCATCCCAGTGGGCTGCAGTCCCGCACCCAAACCATGGTATTTTTAATTGCATTATATGCATGTGAAAGTTGGACATTGAATAAGGAAATAGAAGAATTAATACATTTGAACTGTGTGGTAGCCATTCAATCTAGTGTCATTTTGAGGATTAAGAGTGTAAGACTGGAATCTAGCCTGTCAGTCTGGAGATGGCCAAGGAGACCTGTGTAGGCGTGGCCTTCTCCTAAGAATTCTGGGAAATCCTGCCTTCTTGGGGCAGGAGACACGTTCTCTCTCAGTTCACTTTCTTGGAGACGTTCTGACAATGCTCACTGCCTGAGAGACTCTACTGACAAGGCTGACTTCCCTGGGAGGCACTGCAGCTGATAAGCCTCATGGATGCAACCAGACCTCTGAAGCCAGAGAAGCCTCAGAGAGACCCCTGCCAGCGCCGAGATGCTGACACCACCACTGGATCCAAAGACTCTCTACCCACTGGCACAACCACGACGCCACCGGGGCTCAGCCCCGGATAGATATTTTCTTATCCTCAACAGCATTGCACTTCAAGATAGACTTTGAATGTTTTAGGATGAAATAGATCCTATTTCTCTTGAATTTATTATTCCAGGCAGAATAAACCTTTTGAGTATCTGATTCAAAATGGCCAATTCCAGTCCCTTTCAGCTCACTAATGCCTTGTATATGCATCTTTTTGCATTCCATTTATTTTTGATGACTTCCAATTTTCCTAGATTCATAGTTCACACATTCTAAGTTCCCATTATTAATACATATTTGAAGCAATTTCATCTCATGTTGACTTGTGCCCCATCAGCAAATGAAGGTCCTGAAGACTTACTGCATGCATGTCATCATGGTCAACTCTGTTTTTAGTAGGCAACTTTTCTTTTCTTTTAAAAATTATTTTATTTTATTTTATTTTTTGGGGGGGGGGCATCACTGCTCTCTGGTGGTGGGAGTAGGAGGCCCAGCCCCACTGCTGAAATTGAACCTCCATCCCAGTGCGCCGCAGTCCCGCGCACAACCACTACGCCACCGGGGCTCAGCCCTTTAAAATTATTTTATTGGGAGCTCATTCAACTCTTATCACAATGCACACATACATCCATTTTCTCAAGCACATTCATACATTTGTTGCCCTCATCATTCTCAAAACATTTGCTTTCCATTTGAGGTTTTGGTATCAGCTCCTCATTTTTCCCCCCTCTCTCTCCCCTCCCTCATGAACTCTTGGTAAATTATAATTTATTATCATTTTGTCATATTTTATACTGTCTGATGTCTCCCTTTACCCACTTTTCTGCTATCTGTCCCCCAGGGAGGAGGTTATATGTAGATCCTTGTAATCAGCTCCCCCTTTGGACCCCATCTTCCTTCTACCCTCCTGGTGTTGCCACTCTCAGCACTGATCCGAGGGGATCGTCTGTCCTGGATTCCCTGGGTTTCCAGCTCTTATCTGGACCAGTGTACATCCTCTGGTCTAGTCAGATTTGTCAGGTATAATTGGGATCATGATAATGGGTTGGGGGGAGGAAGGATGCACTTAAGAACTAGAGGAAAGTTGTATGTTCATCGGTGCTACACTGCACCCTGACTGGCTGGTCTCCTCCCCACAACCCTTCTGTAAGGGGATGTCCAGTTGCCTACAGATGGGCTCTGGGTCTCCACTCCACACTCCCCCTCATTCACAATGATAGGATTTTTTTTTTTTGGTTCTTTGAAGTCTGATACCTGATCAGAAACCTCATGATCACACAGGCTGGTGTGATTTTTCCATGTGGGCTTGGTTGCTTTTCAGCTAGATGGCCGCTTGTTTATCTTCAAGTCTTTAAGACCTCACATGCTCTATCTTTTGATAGCTGGGAACCATCAGTTTTCTTCACCACATTTGCATATGCACCCACTTTGTCTTCAGCGATCATGTTGGGAAGGTGAGCGTGATGGAATGCCAGTTTAATAGAACCAAGTGTTCTTGCATCGAGGGAGTACTTGAGTAGAGGCCCAAGAAACTATAACTTTTTATGGGAATAGAAAGCCTCATTTTTTCTCCCAAGGAGCAGCTAGTGGTATCAAACTGCTAACCTGTGGTTAGCAGCCCAGTATAACCAGTATACCACCAAGGGCCCTGAATCCCTCCCTAGACTATCCATAATGAAAAAACGGTGATGACATCACTCCAACCCTGGGGACTCCTTTACAATATGGCGACCAGTGGTAATTTAACCAAGACTGGATCCAGGATAAAGATGATGATGGGAAGATCCACAAGAATCAACCTCTTTACTTATGACTAACACACAGTCCTGAGGCTGTGAAAGGATTTCTGTGAGGTTCAGACAGGATCAATATGCCTCCTCACAGGTTGGGAGGAAGAGCTCTACAATCCCTTGAAAAGAAGGCATAAAACTGGTGAGGTAACATCGTGGGAAGTTATGAGGAAACAATTTGTAGAGCACAAGTGTGTGCTTCTCTGGCAGAGAACTCTCAGATGCCAGGTGGACCCAGGGTACACCCTGGCGAGGGCCAGCCGCAACATGTGGCCGACTTTCTCCTTCCCATCTTATCAAAGTCATCATTTAAGCAAGACTCCTCCTGAGAAAGAGACTGCCAGTTAACATGTGCACTTGTCTTTAAACTCATGCACACATCACGCATGGGAGGGCGCTCGTGACGTTCAGGAGGCGCACAAGAACAATGATTTGGCTCCAGACTCCCTCTTCTGTCTCTGCAATCAGAAACAGACATTGCGTGGCATCCTTCTGACTGGCTTCCAGCATTTCTGGTGGCCAAAGCAAACACAATCTCGTGTCACTCTAAAGAAAAACCTTACTATGGTAAGCCTAAGCGGGAAGTCCATTACTTGCCAGAAAATTAATAAAACATGATAAACCAGGCGATGACATGCTTTTTATAGGGAGAGCTGGATGAAGTTGTCATTAGCTGAACTTGCAGATCCACAAACCAGGAATTTTATTTGGTTTAACTTAATGCGTGAAAATAGAATTGTTAAAGAAAGAGTGTGGTGTGTGTGTGTGTGTGTGTGTGTGTGTGTGTGTGTGCCACATGCCTGTGTGTTTGGGGAGCAGTTTCTGCTTTTCATTAAAAATCTCTATTATGAAATTCCCTAAATACACTGGTCAGTTTACATGCTGTTTCTTAACCAAAGTTAATGAAGTCCAGTGCCTTATAGGAATGTGTCTGTCATGACTTCAGTTTAAGTAGAAAAATAAATGCCTAAAGGTTAAAAAATCCTGATGTTACCAAGTGTTTCACACAAGAAGATAAATAAAAGAAAAGTAGAACAGCCGTATGTGGACAAGGAGAAAGCTGGAAATAAAATAGTTAACATCTCAACCGAGAGAGGAGGAAGTAGGGCCATTTGCATAGACTTCAAATAATCTCACACAATTGAGAAAGCCAGCAAATCCTGGAAAGAACTGGAGTTAAGAGCCAAAGTCAACACTCATCAAATACCAGGGGCGACTCACAGTAACCATGAGAAAGTATCTTTGGGGCAAGTTCACACTTTGCACAATATAAATATTAATCCAGTGGTTGGTAGTTTTCCAAAAAGTTAATATTTCACAGCTCAGAATTTTAATTTCTCAAGTTTGCCTTTGAAGACTGAAGAATGCTTTGTGAAGCGATGTTTTCATAGTCCTAGGAGTTCAATCTAAGAACAACAGATACTATCAAAGATTTCTTTACAGAGATGTCTATTGAAGCCTTTTTTTTTTTTTTTTGGCATCACTGCCTCTGGTGATGGTGGTCGTGGGCGCTGCCCATTGCTGCTCCTGAGAGCTGCTGCTGGATTTGAACGGCCAAGCCCGCAGGCCACAGTCCTGCACTCAACCACTTACGCCACCGGGGCTCAGCCTGAAGTCCTTTTTTTGGGCATCACTACCCTCAGGTGGTGGGAGTAGGAGGTCCAGCCTTTGCTCCGTGGAGCTGGAATTGAACTTCCATCCCAGTGGGCCGCAGTCCTGCGCACAACCACTATGCCACCGGGGCTCAGCCTCTGAAGCCTTCTTTTTACTCACCACTTTTGTCTTATGCCTAGCACAGAACCTCATCTATTGCAAGCACTGAATATATATATATATATACACATATATGTGTATATATATGTATATGTATATATAGTGGGCATCACTGCCTCAGGTGGTCGTGGGGGCTACCCAGTGCTGCTCTTGAGAACCGCCGCTGGATTTGAACCGCCAAGCCCGCGGGCTGCAGTTCCGCACTCAACCACTTACACCACCCGAGCTCAGCTGCCGAATAAATATTTTGAGAATCATGAATTACAAAGTAAAAGTTGGATACATCCAAATTGAGGACTGATTAAACCAGGAGAAGTTGTGATATATTATACATGAAAAATTTTAAATATTTAGAAATCTTTTAAAGACATTGGGGAGAACGTTCAAGGAAGGATGCTAACACAAAAAGAATGCTTACACTGCATATGACATCTAATATGAGGATTATCTGTGCAGACAAAAAAGGAAAAATAAACCATTGTCTGAAGCTATTACTTGATGGTAGAATGAAAGATGGTTTTATTTTTGTGTGTTTCTCTGTGTGTCCCAGATAATCTCGTGAGCACGCAACACATTGCTTTGATCATTAGCAAAACACTGATGTGTTTTGTAAACATTTTGATTTGCTGCTCTGCTGATACTCAGATCTCTAACAAAATTCTTTACGTGAAAAGTCATGGCACTTAATAAAGACAACTGATTTTAGGGTGACTCAAAATTTGAAGTCATATCTACTTTTTTTTCCCTTTCCCAGATCAGAACCAACTCTTGCTAATATATTCAAGGGGTCGGACTGCTCAGTGGTTTAAGGTATGGGCTACCTTTGGATACCACACTAATCCTGCATAAAACTTGTATAATGAGTAAACTATGTCAAAAGTTGGAACAAATGAAGATACAGTGTAGGCTATTTTTCAACAGAGAAAATTAATATGACCACAATGAATTCAAATAGGCATTAGACTGGACACTGTAATCCTTACATCAAGATTGAAAGTAGCTTATTTTATTTGCATTGTGGTGGCTGTTGGAGGGCAGCCACCAGGGGATTCCTCTTCATGCAGACCCCAGGTGTGCTCCACAGGGTGTTCAGGGCTGTGACCTTGAGGAAGCAGGTGGCCCCATCTGCCTTTGGAAGCCCTTCTGGGTAGATTCAAACAGCCAACTCTGGGGCTCATCAAGTGCTTAACTGTTTATTCCACCCAGGAACTCCATTTACTCACCTATGTTTCACTCATAGTAATATAATTCCTGACCAAAGAGAACCCACTATGTATTTTAATTCACAGCGACCCTATATAGGATTTCTAAGACGGTAACTCTTTTTAATCAGATGATCTGCCCAAAACCTAAACCACCAGCACTCCCAGAGTTTGGAATAATAAGAGCAAAGATTTATTTATTAAATTTTCAAGTCCCAGCTCGTTCCTTATTTTCTCTCATTTCATACTCTGAATCAGAGAGGCAAGCAGTTGTGGAAAATTCTGTTGCCCCTTTGCACTTGAAGGAGTCCTGGTGGTATTATGGCTAGTGCCAGGCTGCTAACCACAAGGTCAACAGTTTGAAACTACCAGCAGGCGTTGTAAGGGAGAAACATGAGACTTCCTGCGCTGGTCAAGAATTACAGTCTCCAAAACACACAAGGTCAGTTCTGCTCAGCCCTGTGTGTCACTTCGAGTCGCAGCCCACTCAATGACAGTCCATTTGAGTTTGTTTGTGAGGGTTGCACATGAGGATGATGGGAGCGTGCAAGCTCTCCCACTCACTGCCCGGAGTTGGTCCCAACTCCATGTGGAAAAATTACTTTTATTCTCCAAAGCCATTGATTCATTTTGCTGTTGCTTTCCGGACGAGCAGTGAAAAGATGGCATCCTAAAAAGTGGAGGTGAGGTCTTCTTCATTTGATTCTCTGAACTTCTGTTGGGGAACCGAGGGTTAGGAAGAGGTAGCCAGGACAGGTTTTATTTGGGGTTTTCTTACATTTCCTGGGAGTGGACATGGATACGGGAAAGGTCCATGCAAATGGGCCAAACGCCCAGAAAGGTTAACTAGCAATTATACCTCCTTATCATGGAACTACTAAATGGCATTCAAATCCAGGTTTGATTTCAACAAAAGGGCCCCCCCCCCATAGAAAACGGGTTGCCTAGCAACAAATCGATCCCAGCGATTTCCACAGCCCAAAGGGAGAAAAATAATTCCCTCCTAGAAGTCAGGCTTGAGGGCCAATTAGAATTTTCTAGTAGAAAAGCTGTCTCCCCCCCGCCCCCACCCCCTTTTGTGACAAAAGCAATTTATTCCAACAAGGGCGGCGGCCATTAAGGCGAGGTCAATTTCACTTCCTCAACTCCCGGATTAACAATCCCTGCGCGAAAGGGACCTGGATCTGTCGCGGGACGGCGGCAGAGGCGCCTCTCTGGCGATAAGTCACTTGGCTCTTAATTCTGGGGAAACTGGGTGGCCCAGAGACAATCCGCACCCCCTCCCTGGAAACCGACGATCCTCCAGAGACGACTTCAGGTTGGAAGTCCCAGGCTCTGCAGGGAACGTTCGTTCGTCCACGTCCAAGAACCCCGGCCCCCCCCTCGGGCTTCTCCTTTCACTCCCCACGTTTAAAAGGGCAGGCCCGGCCCCGCTCCCTGTCCTCGCCCAGAGGCTCAGGTATGGACACGAACGTCTCCATCCCCTTCCCGTCTGTCTTTCTCGAAGTCATCCGCGGGTCTGCGGACGTGCGTCCGAGGATTTACGTCCCCAAGTGTGAGCGCGGCGGGAACTTGCGGGCTCCGGGGCTCTTTTCCCACGCCCCCCCGCGGCTCCCGGAGCTCGCCCCGCCCCTGCCCCCGCCCCGCCTCCTTCAACTCCCGCCCCCGCCGCTCCCGGGCCTCGCCCCGCCCCTCCTCCTCCTCGGCCCCACCCCTTCCGCGGCTCGCCGGGATTCGCCCGCCCTCGCCCCGCCTCTCTGCCGCTCCAAGGGCTCCGCCAGCGCGCGCCTCGGTCGCCATGGCGACGCGGCGTCCCCGGCGGCTCGCTCCGAACGCTGTACGAGCTGCGATCTGGGCTGGCGGGCGGCGTCTGCCGTGCGGATGGGCGGCGTGAAAGAGGCTCCAACGGGTAAGGGGCGCTGCGTTCTCCACCCGGCCCTCCCCACGCGCCCCTCCCCG